>AWUE01022149.1:0-12500 GCA_001974825.2 Corchorus olitorius
AACTAAAGGAGAACAATTCACAAACACAAACTCTTTTTAATTTTTGAAAAAAGCTTTATTCTATTTTTCAATTTTTTTGATTCTGTGATTTTCTTTAACCATTAATTGAAATTACTAAGTCTAGACCCTAGATGCATGAATGCAAATGATGCATGTTTTCCGATTACATGTAATTTTTACCGAATAATTATACGAGGATTTCCTTCCGGGCACCCGCCACTCATACTGGCTAAGACCCCCGTCCGGAAATTCCAAGCCTAGAAAGGATAAATTGAGACCGACAAAAATTGTCTAAGTCCCAATTATCGTTCCATCATCGGATCAAGTTTATTATCCCCATATGACATGGCATAAATGATAAAGAAATAGAATTAAATATGGATGCATATGAAGTCTACTCTTAATTTTTTTGAATTCTAATTTATTCCATTTAAAACTTACATTAATTTGAAATTAGAGTCCACATAGGACCTCAAGCCCATATTTCATCAAAGTCCATATATAAATTAAAATTTAAGCCCAAGTTAACAAAGAGATAAAAGGTCCAAAAGTAACTAGGAACTAAATCCAAAGTATAAACTAGAATCTAAGCCCAAGCCTAACTAAAATTTAAGCCAAAGTATAACTAAAGTTCAAAGGCCAATTGTAACTAAAGCCCAAAGCTCAACAAAGACCAAAAACCAAACATGCAAATAGAGAAACCCAACAAACAAACAAACAAAAAAAACACAAACATATAGAGAGGCCCAACAAAATTTTTTTTTTTAAAAAGAAAACCCAAAGCATGTACATATAGCAAGGCCCAACGAAAAAAAGGAAAAAGTAAATAGGATCTAAAAAAAAAATCCAAGTAAATATATATATATGCATGTATATACTAAAAGGGAGCCCAAATTACTCTCAAAGGAATTCACAAAGCCCAATTAGCAAAACCTAAAGCCCAATATAACAAGTTAAGCCCAAATGAAAAAAAAAAGTCCAAATTAGATTCTACCCTATTCTAAACTCTTTATTATTACTCAAATAATCCTAATCCCAATTATAATTTCTCAAATTCTTACCAATATCAACTTATAGGCATTTTATCAATGATTTTGACTTAATTAGCTAACTAATAGATGTATTATATAGTAAACTCAATTCTTTTCTACTTATTAAAACTAAATAATGTCAAATTAACTTAGGACTAAACTAACAGGCACCTAATTGAACGAATTTTGGCAAAGGGGGACTCAATCGAGCTAAATCAGGGGTCTTATCGAAAACGGAGAGAAGTTTCAGTCTTTATATGAACACGATTATGACTATTGGGTTTTAATCGATCTAAAATAGGGGGCAATGCGTATAAATTAAAACGTTAGACAACCAAATCAACTATAATACAAATATCTAAAGGGCTTAATCGAAAAAAGCTTGTAATTACGTTAGCCTATAAATACCAAACAGAATGTCAGGAAATCTAAAAACCTAAAGCTAATCTCTTCTTACCTTCTCTCTCTAAGCCGCCGGAAATCGTCTCCGCTGTGTCGCCGCCGCGTCGGAGGAAATTCCAGTCGCCGATGGCCTTCAAATTTCACCCAAACGCTCCTCGCTGCCCCCTGATCACAGCGCTGTGTTCGTTTCCCCACGAATCCCAGCAAATCCCGCTAGATCTAAGTTTGCAGACGCCAACTTCCACCCTTCGATCGGAAAGATTTCGCGATTTAACAACTTTAACTTCACGGTATGCTGCTCTACAACCCTTCCTCTTCCTTTTTCTTTAGTACTTTTTGAAAACTTAAGCCTAGATCTCTGAGATTTTGAAACGGACCTAACTGGAATTTCTGTCTTCTCTGTTGCGGTGTGATTTGGAGGGGTTATGGGACTCAAGACAGCGATCGGAGAAAGGAAAAAAAAAGGCTCTCGTTTGAAAGGTACTTCTTTTCTTGATTTGAAAGCTGGGTTTTTTTGGTGTGTTTTTGGCTGCTAGAGAAAAAGAGCTAGGATTTTACTGTATGTTGAAAAGAAAAGGAAACTAGGGTTTCTGTGTTTTTTCTTGGGAATCGTGTCCTGTGTCTGTGTAAGTGTGATATTTATAGTGGGGTGAGGTGTTGTCTGAGAAATTGAGAGGTGGCTTGATGAGTTGGAATTTTTTTGCTATGATCCTGTGCTGGCTCTGCTTACCTTCTGCATTTTGCTTAACTGTCCACTGAGTTGGCTGCTGACATGGAGGTTTGCTCCAGTTCCATTTGTCCTCTGCTTGTGTATGCTTGTGTGAAGCTTGTGTCTGGCACACTTTGGTATTTGAAACTATTTGCTGTTGTGCTACCCTACTGTATCCTTTTTGAGCTCATCTCTTATATCCTTTGATCCTTGTATTTTTGATCTGGTATTTCCACTCAATGGTGCATCCTCCAGGTCCTATTTTGCTCCTGTTGCATTGTAGCAGGTTATTTTTGGAGACCAAGTTCTGCATTTCTTGAACTTGGTCGGCAAGTTTCAGTTAATACCCTGCTAATCCTATTTTCATGTTGTCTGCTTGTGTTTTGTTGCTGTAAACTCCCTGTTTTGTTCCCTTTGCTGGTACACTTCCTGTGCTGACGTGGCGAGGGGGACCATCCAAGGTTGGTCCCCCAAGTCCAAAAAAGCTAAGTACTGTATAACTATGAACTTAATATGCTTGCTTTATTTGTTTTAGGATTTGAATTACTGCTAATTTTCTGTTCTATTTTCGTTTTGCAGGTATTTTGGAGTTCAAAAGAATTTGGGAAAGAAAGAAGTAAAATGGGTCACGTGATCCACTTGTAAATTTTTGTTTAATACTGTGATAATAATCTTTTATGTATATATATTATTTCTATGTATTTGTTTTTGCATGTAATTATGGTTATATTTTTTGGCATTGGACTTGTAAATTAATAATTGGGCCTGAATGGTTGTATAGAATTCTGCAAGAAAGGGCTTTGGGCTTGAAATATTTCACCCTGACTAAATCCCCAAGACAAAGAATACCTGAATACCCCATAAATGGGCCCCACACCCATTACTAGTCCATAAGTGGTTTAAAACATTTTGAGGAGCTAATAAGGGAATGGGCTTTAAAAGGAAATGGGCTCTGAAAGGATTAAAGCTTTATCAATGTTTGTGCTTAGGCAAAGAATAAAAGGTTTGGGCTTTATTAAATTTAAAAACTTTACTAATTAAGTAAAAATAATGTGTCTACAGGGTGTGCCAGTCATTTTGCTGAAAATGACAAAGAAGTAGAAAAAGCATTTTGATGGTGCGCGTAGCACAAAAATAAATCAGAGCGAGTGAATTGCGGGAACTGGATCAATGTCACACCAGAGCATTTAAATCATCGATCCCAAATTGACTGTAAAAAAGTAGACGATTGAAAAGATTTCTTGCTTTAAAAATTGATTGAAAATAACAAGCTGGTTGTTATTCATGAGGAAAACTGAAATGTAAATGTTTAACGTCTTGAGATGAAATTGAAAGATAAGAAAAACTCGCGGAGAGTTGATTTAACGTCCTGAGACGGAATTGAAGTAGAAAAACATTGAGAAAACGAGGCTGACTTGTGTTGAAAAAAGAGATGAATTTTTCAGGGTTGCTGCAGAAAGTGACGCAGGGCTTGAGAGAAAATAAGCGTGGAGCTTAGTTTTTGCGCGGAGCAAATTTGAGGCTGCAGGAGTTTGTTTAAAACTGAAGGGGGAAGACCCTTTATATAGGGGGTGGCCTAGGCTTGGCTACCAAGGCCGTCCTCCCCATTTTGTCTGCCTATTAATTGTTTCTTCAATCTGACTTGTTCTGCTTTAATTGCTTCTCCAATCTGACCTCTCAGAAAATCTTCAGGAAACTTCCAAGATGACTTCCAACTTTGATCAAACTTGAATAACCACCCATAAATGACTACCCAAGGTTGGCCATATCTTCCCAAAAATGACTTGGACGAAATCTGCCTCCAATCTGATGCACTATAGTCTGATTCAGGTCCTTATTGTGCTGCAGTGTATACTGGTTGCTGCCAAAAATAGCCAAAATGACCTCATATTCGACAAGAACCTCCTAGGCCATGAATTTGATCATAAATTGATCATTCTTGGCCATTAATTTGGTCAGAACAGAAATCAGATTCAATTTTGACTAAACCGGGATTGAAAGCCTCCTGTCCTTAATTGAAAAAAATGAAAAAGTTGCAAATGAGGTCGGATTTAGTCCAAATTTCACCAGTAGGGTGCGGCTATCATATTAAGACCATATAAAAAATCTTGGTCGAAAATGAGCTCTCTGTCATGGTGAAATTGGTTTCACACCCCCAAACTGTCTTTAATTGAAAAAATGTGCATAAGTTTTTCATCTTAAGTCAGAATGAGATGAAATTTTGTCAGAATGATTTGTGAGAGTCAAGGATCACAATGGAAAAATCCTTGTTTGAATCGCACCTCTCTAGCCCATTCAATTTCATTAATTTCGCCTTTTGTCCTTAATTGAACAAAATACAAAGTTGCATTTAATTCAATAAGGATCAAATTTAGGCCTGGGCGGCCTGGGCTTGGCCTTATTGCGCCACATATCATGCCATATGTCTAATTTTGACATGGCATTATACATTTTACAAAATTAGGATGGTCATCTAAGAACTAAGTCTCAATTAGAATAAAAAATCATATAAGATGACTTTAATTCCTTTCTGACCATTATTTACTGAAATAATAATTATTATATAATAATTATTATTATCCAATAATGTTACTAATTTCGGCCCAATTATAGGAAATTAGGAAAAATAAAATTATTTTCCTAATTTAAATATGACAAAGATGGCATTAATTTGACCTAGCTTTAGGATTTAGATTAAATCTGAGCCACACATCTTGTTCTAACATTCTTGAGGACAAGTTTACCTCTAATTGTAAATTTAGGTATCAACAGTGAGTATATATGAAAATAAAATAATTAACATGTAGTTTGTAACAGTTTTTTTTTTTTAAATAGGTATAGTTTTTTTAAAAATGGGTAGTTTTTTTAAATGATATTCATATAAATAAAATTTATAATAAGTAGTTTGTTTTTGTTTTGAATTTTTTTAAAACTAAGTTTGTCTCCGCTCTCACATTATAATTAGTATCGATATTCATCAAATGAAATGAAAATGCTTGAAAAAGAAGGGAAAAATTACCACACCCGAGTTGTTAGCTCAACTGGTACCGTGCCTGGACCGTGGTCCTGGGTTCAAGTCTCACAGAATGTGAGTTTAGTTTGTAATTTGTTTATTTGTGTATTTGGTAGGTAGATGGTTTATTTATGGTAATTTCTTAGTTTGAGTTGATTTCTCATTTAGATGTTTGGGCATATATATAGAGATTTATTGGGAAAAGTAAAAAATAAGGAAAAGAAAAGAGCCTAGCCTAAGACCCATTCTAATTTTTGAATTGGCAATTTTCCCTATCATTAAAAGTAAACCAAAAAATTAAAAGTTTAGGATTAACTTGTATATATACTAGAAAAAGTAAACCCTAATCACTTGGTTAGAATAGTTTAGGGTTTTTTTTTCCCTCTTTATAACCAAAATACGTCTAGCTGTCAAAAACATGCCGAGAAACCATGGACGAATTCACAGCAAAACACCTATGGCGAACAAGGCAGACCAAATCTATGTAGCAAGAAATAAGGTAACTCAATATCAAATCAACTTGTCATTGTTCTTGTCATTGTTTCTGATTCACTTATAATTCTCATTATATATAACTCTAAATCAAACTATATGTATATATGTTTGTGTAGGAGGAAGTAGATTTGAACAGGTTCATGATGGAAGAAGTACCAGATGAAATCTTATCTATAATCATCTCTTTTCTATCGGTGAAGGAAGCAGTACGCACTAGCATATTATCAAAGAGATGGAGAAATCTATATTTATTCATGTCCCGCCTCAATTTTGATCATGACACCCTCAAAATAGGTAGCATGACAGATTATTGTCCTAGGGAAAAAGAAAAAGGCAAAATCAGTCTATTAGTTGTTGCTGCATTATTTGGATTTGGATTAAAAAATCGAATCATTCAGTGTCTGGGTTACTAATTATAGGAGGTTTTGGCGGTATATCGTTGCTGAAATTGGTGATGATGATGCTACTTACAGATGGATTAGATCAGCAATTCAGATGGGTGCTGAAGAACTGAAACTCACCTCTATAACCCATTTTTGCTTTGAAATTCTATTATTCAAAGCTAAAGCATTTGCATCTGCAAGGTTATTTTTAGATAGTACCACGACCACCAGCTAATTATAAAATTAGTAACCCTAAAGATAGATCATGCGCCAGTAGACGAAACTGCATTGGAATCCATCTTTTCTACTTGTGTCAAACTCTGGAAATTGGTGCTAAGGAATTGTTTTTTTAAACCTGACTTGACCATTACCGATGGTCCAAGCATCAAGTGTTTGCAAACTCTGCAAGTAGTCTCCTTGCCAAATCTCACCTACTTTGAGTGCCACCTAGAATTAGAAAGAGAAACAAAACTTTCATTCTCTAATGTCCCCAAACTAGAAGAGATGCACTTGAATTTCGATCTACAACGTTATAATCAAACAGTGGATGTAATGTTTAATATTGCTCCTCATCAACTCAAAAGGTAAATGTCTCTGCATACCACATTGGACTTTAAGTTGGAGCCTCAGATTCCTATAACCTCAACTACAACCATATTATGCCAACTCGAGCAATTGGAATTGGTTCTAATTGGGTGTTTGCAGAAATTCAATCTTCTCAAGATGATTCCTGTACTTGTTGCTTGTCCTTTGCTACAGAAATTTCATTTGACAACATCTGGTCGACCCACCAATGTTCCTGACATGCGGTCTCCTAGGAAACACCCTTTCCCCAACTTGAAACAAGTTCAAATCAGGACATTTTATGGTACCTGTAGTGAGATTCCCTTTGTTTTCTATATGCTGAAAAATGCTGTTGCACTTGAGCGGATGATTCTTGACACTACTCCTAAAAGTTGCCCTGACTGCAAAATCAAACACTTGTCTCATGAAGTTCCCAATCACCGAATTCATGCAAAGGTTGCTTCTCCAACTGCAAAGTTGGTTTTCCAACATCATTCAAACGAGAGTATAGAATTTGCCAAAATATTAGTATATAGCTAGCAGCAGTACTTTTTTCTATATCAGTATTTTGATATGTTTAACTTGCTTTAATTAGTTGTGTTTTCTATTTTTTTTTTTGCGATCCAACTTTCCCAGAGTTCACATCGCAATAGGAATCCATACGACAGCTTGATCCCACGCGGCGATCCAGCTTTCCCAGAGTTCACGTCGCAGTAGGAATCCATGCGGCAGCTTGATCCCACGCGGAGATCCAACTTTCCCAAAGTTCACGCCACAGTTGGAATCCATGTGGCAATCCAGCTTTCCCAAAGTTCACGCCGCAGTAGGATTCCATGCGGCCGTTAGAGTTTACAAATCACAATGGCCATATCTCCAAGTCCAATCTCAATTCAGTCTTTGTTTGCGAATTGGGGGCTGGCCCAGAGCCGATTGGAGCAAAGACTAGTCCATTTGTCGTACCGCCACAAAAAGCTCCCCATAGGTGTTCATGGGCCGGGCCGGGTCGGGCTCAAGCTATGATTTATACATATATAGCTTGTCTAGACCCGGCCCGGCCCGACTCGACTAAACAGGCTTATACCCAAGCCCGTCTAATTAAAAAAAGTTTTGTCCAAGACCCGTCCAAGTCTACCCATTTAGTAAAAAAAATGCAATATTTATTTATTTTTAACTTATTATTTATTATTTAAAATATATTTATTAATATATATTATATTATATCTAAGATAGTAAAGCTTAATTAACATATATATATTTTTTATCAGAATAATTAATTTACACATCAAATGAATATCTTAACTAATCAATCTAATTTAAAATAAAGAAAATAATCTGATTAACTATACGGGCAGGGTTGGACTTTTATGGCTAAGACCAAGTCTGGTCCATTTTGTAAACGGGGCTTAAAATTTTATCCAAGCTCGTTTAACGGGTGTTAGCAGCATAGTTGCCAGCTACACACCATCAATTTGAAAAGAAACAAGCTGCTGATCTTATAAACTAATGATCAATCTATCCTTTTCCATTAAGTATGCGGCAAGGAGGTGAAGACTTTTTGAGCTACATCAACAGTGTGCTTGCCTTAGTTTTAGCCAGTTATATTGTATTACTTAGGCTGTTTGTATTTGCTTTTAATTTCTGTAGTTTTTAGCTATATGCATGATGTTTCCTAGTCTAAATTTTCCCTGATGTTTATTGGATTAGTTTGAGAGCATTCTCATGTATAAATTCAGTACCAAAGCTTAATGAATCATCATCTTTCACTACAATTTTATCTATCAAAACAATTTTGTTTTTTTCCCTTTTTTCTTTTAACATTTGCTCATAGTATTTCTGGGTTTCTTTGATTGTCAAAACCATCTTTCAAACTTCAATTTCCAACATTTTTAACCTTTACAACAGAACATAGTTTTCAAGCTTAACCTCAAGCTCAAACACTGAATTGCTTTGGTTGAATTTGTCTATTGTCTCTTTGATCAACCTCTTCTAAACAACATTTTTCAATCTATCAAAGAGTTATTCAACATTTCTTAACCTTGTTTTCAGTTGTCTAATCCTGTTAAGCTTTTTCAAAACCAACAATTGGTATCAGAGCCTTATTCTTTTGAGGCAAACTACTACAACAAAAGAATAAGGCTCTGGTGTACATACATTCAGATAGCTGTGACAAAACCAACAAGGGGTTGGATCAAGTGGTAAGCGGCTTGTTCCGGCTTAAGCAGGTCTCGAGTTCGAGGTCTTGCGTACGTAGCTGCCCTTGTTGGTAGACTCACCCACCATAACTAGGTGCGCGACGCGGGTCGGATCCAGATTAGTCAGAGCAAAGCTCTGGATACTAGATGGGGAACCAAAAAAAAAAAAGAGCTATGACAAAACCAATCTTTGCAAAAATAATGAATTGAACCACTGTAAAACAAGCATGAGAACTCATCAAAGTTAAGTATGGAGGGACAAAGAAGACAAAAATTTCAACGCTTGTAAATCTTAGAAGAGAATTTGAAACCTTGATGATGGAGAAAAATGAAACCATACAAGCCTATGCAGATAGAGTTATGGGGGTTGTCAACAAACTCAAGCTATATGGTGATGAAGATTACACAGAACCAAAAATAGCCATGAAAATCATCATGTCATTGCCTCAGAAGTATGAGATGGACATTCTTGCATTGGAAAGCAGTGGGCAAGATTTTGACAAGCTCACCTTGGGTGAATTGATTAATTCACTTTCAACATCTGATATGAGAGAGAAGAATAGGCTTAAAGCTGAAACTGAAGGTGCTATGTTTGCTAAAGTATTTGAGAAAGGCAAATAAGTTTGGCAAGACAAGAAAAGGAGAAATGAGAAGCCAGCTGCAGAAAGAAAATAAGCAGGAGAAAGAATGTAATACCATGGCTTAATTAGAGAATTATAAACTATAAATGAAATTAATTAAGTTTAATGTTAAATTTGGATGAAGGAATGATTTGAGGGGCAAATTGATTGGAAAGTTGAACAAAGGGATTTAAGTGAGAGGATATGGTAACTATGGGGGCAAAAGGGTCATTTTGCCCCTATTCTATATAATGTCCAAATTTCCCACTCTCTTAACCGTTCCTTCTTCAATCTTAAGCTCAACAAAATTTATGTTTTTCTTACCAATTTTTTTTCCTTCATTAGCCGAACCTCCCTCCACAAATTCACCCTTAAATTTTGAAATTATCCAACATGCAATGATGTAAATAGATTCCTCTCACTTCCCTCAAGTTACCCATGATAAAAACACAATAAATTGAGTTGTAATATTGGTTTTTTAGAAGAAAGAGAGAGAGAGAGAGAGAGAGAGAGAGAGAGAGAGAGAGAGAGTATTAGTTTAAGATTATTTCGAACCCGAAAATGACTAAATTGCCATCATAAGTCAAAATTGGTTATTAGGCTTACTTTAGGGTCAATGCAAGTGAAATTACCATTATACACTTAGTGGAAAAAAATAAAATTTAATTACCATTTTTGCCCCTAGAAGTTAAATTGAAGATTTTAACATAAGAATTGTGTCTTTTGAGTCAAGGTTATAGTAACCTTGGATTAGAAAATATCGACCATTATCTTCGATCAAAATTACGATTCTACCCTTAATTGCTAGAAATGATCGATTTACCCTCGGAAAGAGGTGTTAAACTCCTAGAATCATTCCGAAAGTCTTTAGAGCCTTAGTTAGGCACGCTTATGGGTCTTTTGGTATTCTTTATGTTTATTTATGATTTACATTTCTTTTATTGAGTTTTGTTACTGATGATTTTGGTATTTGGTTCCCTTAACCAGGCGATAGAGACGCCGGTCGGGACAGTTGATTTGGCTCACAGATGACGGACCTCGAGGGTATACGAGTCCCCGAACTGTGAGTGGGCTTCCTTCAACGGAGAACCCGTTGAGGAAACTGTTTTTATTACTGCTTTATTGACGTGTTTTATAAATGATTTTTATTAAAATATTTTTGGGTGCATGAGCAAACCTTAAAACGGTTTTGAGCAGTTGAAAAGCATACGGGGACTCGTGGATTGGGCGCAATCCAGGGAGTACGTATGGCTTGTTTGGTGGTATACTAGCTAGTACTTGGACATATTAGGCGGACCATGGTTATTATGTTATGGATCCACATGGTCCGTCAGCTCCAGCCCCGACACGCAAGCTAGCCGTTGGCGTGTGCATGGGAGAGCCAAACTGGGTGTGTTGCGGCCACCACGCAATGCCGGACCCAGGCCAACGTTAGGGGAACGGGCATGGTTTGTATTGATAATATGATATGACAAAAATACCCCTGACGGTTCCGGAGGTTGACTCGGGCCAAGGTCACTTCGAATATGATTTGATGGCAGCCCCCTTGTATGGTTTTAAACTGAGAACTGGATTTTTGACTTATGGTTTTGATTTTACCGATTGCTTGTATTATAAACTGTCTTTTTAAATTGTTTTGGTTGTGAGTGCACCCCACCCTCTTCTGGTTCTCTTTTGAGGGTGGCTCACTCACTGGGTAAATTTTTTGTACTCACCCCGTTTTCGTTGTTGTGATTTCAGGATCTTAGAATCGAGTTTTCCTTGTTGTGCCGAGTCGGTGGCTTAGGAGATCTGTTTACACCATAGAGGTACTACTCACTACGTATGGGTTCCACTGGCAATCGTAATCTATCCGTGGATTTTTTTTTTCCTTGGATTTGAGCCTGAGGCTCTGTGGTTGATTTTCGGTTTTCAGAAACATATTTTCATTGTCATCCGTGCTTGCGACTACTGCATGTTTTATGAGTATATTACTTGTCATGTTTATTATTTTGATTTTGTTTTGGCCTTGATGCTGACGCTTCGTGAGACCTCGTGTGCGTGTGATGCGTGGCACGTATTACGAGGTATCACGGCGGTTGTCCGTGCTCGATCCCGAGTCGGGGCGTGACAATTTTGTTGGTATCAGAGCATCTGGTTTTTATTATTGTTTCGTAAGTCCAGTGGGCATGTAGTGAGTTTAGGATGAGTTTCGGACACATAGGTGTCCATCTGCCTTTTCAGTTTTATTTTTTTAAAAAAAAAACTAGAGAGTTCAGCTTACGTTATTTGTGATAATGAATTTAAATCTGTTAAAATGATTTTGTCTTTGATCCTAAATTCTGAGTCTCTTCCGTTTATGTTTCCTTAAATTCTAAACTCATTGTTTTTCTTAGAGATTCATGCCACCAGAACGTTATCCTTGTCTATGAGAACATCCTCATCACGTTTCGATCTCATTAAGAGATCAGAAGCAGGAATGTGAATTCTCGGACTATTTATCCTCTATACAATTGCTGATATAAGAATACTCACAACTTGTTGTTTACACCTATATCTTTCCCACGTATCCACTTTTGTCCGACTCGACAAACAACTTTTCCTTCGATGCCGTTTTCCCAAACGACTATGCAAGTCACCGATAGAGGTGTTGATAAAACGAACTGTGAGAGAACGGAGTTTACTTTGGGACAAAAGTCAAACTCGATGTATGCTAGAAAGTGTAGCAAAGATTCTAATTTGTTCCCTTAAGATGGAAAGTGAACCTTTAAGATGAGTTCACGAATTGTGTAGTAAATGTGATCCCAATCCACTCCTTTTTGGCGTTGCCGAGCAAGTTCGAGTGTGATTACCTGCAACACTTGGACGTGTGGCGATAAAACTTCAATTAATAGTTATTGAATGAGGGTGTCCAGTAGTGAGTTAATCGCTTCACCCTGACAAACTGTTCACACCTGGCAGCCATCCTAGTTAGGTGTGAGTTGTTCGATTTAATAATAATCGAAAGCTTAAAATGTTGATAAGTACGATAATGGGAGTCTAAGGAAGTTGACTCAAATGAATGTCATTTTGGATGCATTCAGAGTAGAGAGATATACAAATGAAACAAAGA
>AWUE01022150.1:0-21352 GCA_001974825.2 Corchorus olitorius
AATTTCACGGACGAAATTTTTGAAGGTGGGGAAAAATTGTAATACCATGGCTTAATTAGAGAATTATAAACTATAAATGAAATTAATTAAGTTTAATGTTAAATTTGGATGAAGGAATTGATTTGAGGGCCAAATTAATTGGAAAGTTGAACAAAGGGATTTAAGTGAGAGGATATGGTAACTATGGGGGCAAAAGGGCCATTTTGCCCATATTCTATATAATGTCCAAATTTCCCACTCTCTTAACCGTTCCTTCTTCAATTTTAAGCTCAACAAAATTTATGTTTTTCTTACCAATTTTTTTTCCTTCATTAGCCGAACCTCCCTCCACAAATTCACCCTTAAATTTTGAAATTATCCAACATGCAATGATGTAAATAGATTCCTCTCACTTCCCTCAAGTTACCCATGATAAGAACACAATATATTGAGTTGTAATATTGGTTTTTAGAAGAAAGAAAAAGAGAGAGAGAGAGAGAGAAATTGCTTTTAAGATTATTTCGAACCCCGGAAATGACTAAATTGCCATCATAAGTCAAAATTGGTTATTAGGCTTACTTTAGGGTCAATGCAAGTGAAATTACCATTATACCCTTAGTGAAAAAAAATAAAATTTAATTACCATTTTTGCCCCTAGAAGTTAAATTGACGATTTTAACATAAGAATTGTGTCTTTTGAGTCAAGGTTATAGTAACCTTGGATTAGAAATTATCGACCATTATCTTCGATCAAAATTACGATTCTACCCTATATTGCTAGAAATGATCGATTTACCCTCGGAAAGAGGCGTTAAACTCCTAGAATCATTCCGAAAGTCTTTAGAGCCTTAGTTAGGCACGCTTATGAGTCTTTTGGTATTCTTTATGTTTATTTATGATTTACATTGCTTTTATTGAGTTTTGTTACTGATGATTTTGGTATTTGGTTCCCTTAACTAGGCGATAGAGACGCTGGTCGGGACAGTTGATTTGGCTCACAGAGGACGGATGATCGAGCCATAAACAACCCTATTTTTATGGCTATTTTATTATGTTTTTGGATTAATTTATGCTTAAATATATGTTATTTTGTTAATATTTGTGATTTGAGTCTTTATGAGATGTGAAATTGATAATTTGATAATTTTCACTACTTTTGGAGCTATTTTTATGACTTTTTACACAGATTTGAGCAAAGCAATTTTGAGCATAGATTTGGAGATTCGAAGTTCGTGTTTGAAGACCATTTGAAGATAAATTGGAGACTTGAAGACCATTGAAGATTTATTTCAAGAAGCAAGGATTGAAGATTGGAGCTTTAATTGAAGACAAGTCATGGATAAATTCTCAAGCTTTGGTATTTATGGATAATTTATGTGGGAAAATACTCAGCCCATATAAAATATTAATTGGAATTAAAATCCCAATTAATGACTCCTAAATCCAATGAAATATCCAAATCCCGTAGATTCCCGATTCTAGTCCTAACAGGATTAGGATTCAGGCGCAGTTTTGGTAGAAAAATCATAACTTTCTGCTCGGACCTCCGATTGAAGCCCATGAGTACTCGTTGGAAAGCTGACTCTGAGATCTACAACTTTCTTCTGAAGTCCAAGACCCAGTTCTACCATCTTCAAGCCCAAAAATGCCGTCAAAGTCACTGCACGAATTCAGCAAAATTTCAGGATCCTACTTTAACTTGGATTCTACTCTAGGATGACTTTTAATCTAACTTGGAGTCCAAGTTAGACCCAAAACCGACTTAGACCTCTTTCCAAGTTAGGATTGGATTTTCTAGGGTTATTTCCACTATAAATAGCCACCTTAGGTCTAGGTTTTTGATGTATGTAGATCTAGAGATTTTATTTTGAAGATTTGTTGAAGATTTGGAGGAGTTTTGCTCTAGGAGCCGCCGGCCCCTCTACTTCCCATCCTTAGATAAGTTTTTCTTCTTTTCTTTGGATGCTCACTCAATTCATGAGTGAGTAATCCTTTTCTTTTCTCCAATGTAGAATTTAATTGATCTCTTGACTTATATCATGGTGAGATTTTGTGCTTTTATATGAAAATTAATTGGGTATTTCTTAATATCTCTGCATGAATTCTATGTTGCTTGTTTTGATAGATTGAAACTAGCACTTTCTTGATAAATTAAGTAGCATTAGCTAAATAAAATCTTGAAGGATCTTCGGATTTAGTTGTTTGGTAGCAATTGGAAGCGAAGGATCTTCCTTCCAAGGGATTTAAGAATCTTTGACCAATTTTTAATTGCCCATTGTGCTTGTAAATTACTAGATCTTAATGTTTTAATCTTGAGTAATTATCACACTGGATCAAGAGTTTTATCTAATTAAGGTAATTTAGGATTAAATTCCAAGCAAGCTATCCATTGTTTTCATAATCTTTAGATATCAAGGATCCATGGTATTGTTGTCAAGAGGGATATTAATTATATGTTGGAGGTTTCTTTTAATTATTTTCTCAATTTATTCTCTGCTTTCTGATTAATTGTTTTCTTTAATTTTCTTGATTGCGTTCTTAGATAATTTTAATTGCTAGATTGGTTTAACCTAATTTTACTCTCAAAATCTTCTTTATTTTATTTGTTTGTTTTAAGAAAAAGAATAATAACCTTTCTCTCTGTGGGTTCGACCCCTACTTGCCCTAACTATCTTTAGTTAGTAATTGTTGGGATTTTTATTTTTATGATTTGCTGACGACCGATCAACGGACCTTGGGGGTATACGAGTCCCCGAACTGTGAGTGGGCTTCCTTCAACGGAGAACCCGTTGAGGAAACTGTTTTTATTACTGCTTTATTGACGTGTTTTATAAATGATTTTTATTAAAATATTTTTGGGTGCATGAGCAAACCTTAAAACGGTTTTGAGCAATTGAAAAGCATACGGGGACTCGTGGATTGGACGCAATCCAGGGAGTACGTATGGCTTGTTTGGTGGTATACTAGCTAGTACTTGGACATATTAGGCGGACCATGGTTATTATGTTATGGATCCACATGGTCTGTCGGCTCCAGGCCCGACACGCAAGCTAGCTGTTGGCGTGTGCATGGGAGAGCCAAACTGGGTGTGTTGCGGCCACCACGCAATGTCGGACCCAGGCCAACGTTAGGGGAACGGGCATAGTTTGTAGTTATAATATGATATGACAAAAATACCCTTGACGGTTCCGGAGGTTGACTCGGGCCAAGGTCATTTCGGATATGATTGGATGGCAGCCCCCTTGTATGGTTTTAAACCGAGAACTGGATTTTTGACATATGGTTTTGATTTTACCGATTGCTTGTATTATAAACTGTCTTTTTAAATTGTTTTGGTTGTGAGTGCACCCCACCCTCTTCTGGTTCTCTTTTGAGGGTGGCTCACTCACTGGGTACATTTTTTGTACTCACCCCGTTTTCGTTGTTGTGATTTCAGGATCTTAGAATCGAGCTTTCCTTGTTGTGCCGAGTCGGTGGCTTAGGAGATCTGTTTACTCCGTAGAGGTACTACTCACTACGTATGGGTTCCACTGGCAATCGTAATCTATCCGTTGATTTTTTTTTCCTTTGATTTGAGCCTGAGGCTCTGTGGTTGATTTTCTGTTTTCAGAAACATATTTTCATTGTCATCCGTACTTGCGGCTACCGCATGTTTTTTGAGTATATTACTTGTCATGTTTATTATTTTGGTTTTGTTTTGCCCTTGATGCTGACGCTTCGTGAGACCCCGTGTGCGTGTGACGCGCAGCAGGTATTACGAGGTATCACGGCGGTTGTCCGTGCTCGATCCCGAGTCGGGGCGTGACAAAGAAAGCCATATCAACCATGCTTTCACTGTAAGAAGAACTCTCACTTGCCTAAATTTTGTTATTTTAAACCTGATGCAATCTGTGCTTACTGTAAAGAAAAAGGCCATGTTGAAATGGTTTGCAAAGGATCTGTGCTTACTGTAAAGAAAAAGGCCATGTTGAAATGGTTTGCAAAGCAAAGTTTAAAGGCAAAAAGAAATTGCTACAAGTTAAAACAACCCAGATTGAAGAAGAGCAACAACACAATGGAGAAAAACTATTTATGGCTACCGGTTCTGCATCAAATAATCAAAAGTCATCAACATGGCTGATTGATAGTGGCGTCTCACACCATATGGTCAGAGATGAGTCCATGTTGCTCACGTGGACAGAAGCTACACTTCCAGAGTCAAGATTGGGAATGGAGATTATCCACAAGGAGTTGGAAAAGGTGAGGTGTTTGTTCAAACACCATCAGATACAAAAAAAAGTCCCAGATGTACTCTTGGTACCTGATATCTCACAGAATCTAATTAGTGTTGGACAATTGTTAGGAAAAAAATTATGCTGTCATTTTTAAAGGAAAAACTTGTCTGATTTTGGAACCTAGTGCTAATAAGGAATTGGTCACCTTGCCAATGGTGAACAAATTCTGTTATTTGAAATGTGAAGAACATGCATCTGTAAGCACTACAGATGACTCAGCCTTGTGGCATAAGAGAATGGGGCACCTGAATTATTTTTCATTGATGAAGATGTCTACAGAAACCATAGTGGAGAATTTGCCTCAGATTGAAGACCAACCTGGAATCTGTGATGTCTGCCAATTTGGGAAACAAAGTAGGAATCCATTTCCTACAAAAGAAAAATGGAGATCCTTTGGGAAGCTTCAGCTTGTGCACTCAAATGTTTGTGGCCCACAAAGAACATTGAGTTTGAATGGCGACATGTATTTTATATTGTTTATTGATGATTTCACAAGATATGGTTGGATTTATTTTTTGAAACAGAAGACTGAGGTAGCAGAAGTCTTTTGGAAGTTCAAAGCTGTAGTAGAGAAGCAAAGTGGAAATCTGATCAAAGCAATAAGGACAGATAATGGAACAGAATACACTACTGACAAATTTGAAGAATTCTACAACATAGAAGGTCTTGAACATCAGCTCACAGTGACTTACTCTCCACAACAAAATGGAGTGAGTGAAAAGAGAAAGAACGGTGATGGATATGGCTAGATGTATGATATTCGAGAAGAATTTGTCAAAGGAGTTTTGGGCAGAAGCTGCAAACACAGCAGTGTATGTTCTTTACAGGTCTACTACAAAATATGTTAATTAACTTACACCTTTTGAAGCTTGGTTTGGATATAAGCCATTGTTGTGTCATTTGAGGGTGTTTGGGATGCATCTGCTACAGCTTGATACCTTCTGCTAAGAGAGATAAGTTAGATAAAAGGAGTGAAGCAGGCATATTTGTTGGTTATAATTCAAATGCAGAAGGTTACCGGGTGTATATTCCCGCAACTAAGAAAGTTATAATCAGCAGGGATGTCAAGTTTGATGAAGATGCAACCTGGAGATAGAATGAAAATCAAGGTTCTTCCTCAAAATATAATGAGGCTGGATTCAATCAAAAAGATGAGATGGTTGTGGATCACACGCCAAAAAGAGGTACCGGGTTACTTTCTGAAATTTATGCAACCTGTAATTTTGCTTTCTTGAGCCTGCAGATGCCTCCCAAGCCATGCAAGATGAAAAATGAAGAGTTGCAATGGAGGAGGAGCCAAAGATAATTGAAAAGAATGGAACTTGGAAGCTGGTTGATAAGCCTAGTAATCAGAAAGTCATTGGTGTGAGATGGGTCTTTAAAACCAAGTTAAATCCAGATGGATCCGTCAGCAGGCACAGGGTCAGATTAGTAGTTAAGGGATATGCACAGCAACAAGGTATTGATTTCACTGAGACATTTGCACTTGTGGCATGCCTTGATACAATCAGATTGTTGTTGGCCCTCTCTGCACAGAACAATTGGCCAGTTTTTCAGTTGGATGTGAAGTCTGCATTCTTAAACGGTGTTCTTAAGGATGGAATTTTTGTTGAACAGCCAGAAGGATATAAGATTGCAGGAAAAGAAGATCAAGTATACTTGTTAAAGAAAGCTTTATATGGATTGAAACAGACTCCAAGGGCCTAGTATGAGAAACTCCACCATCATTTTGAAGCTCATGGTCCTAAAAGAAGTGTAAGTGAGCCTACTCTCTACATTAAACAATATGAAACTGATGTTTTAATTTCAATTTATGTAGATGATTTATGAAACAGGTATTTGAGATGACTAATCTTGGTTTGATGAGCTTCTTTCTTGGTATGGAAATTTGTCAAGATGAAAGAGGCATTTTTATTCATCAGAAGAAATACAGTCTGGAGTTGCTGAAAAAATTCAACATGGAAGGCTGCAAATCAGTTGTGACTCCCATTTCACCTGGAGAAAAGCTTTGCAAAGAAGATGGTGCTGGAGAAATAGATGAGAAAGGTTTTAGAAACTTAATTGGAGGTTTTTTATATCTTGCAGCAACTAGACCTGATATTCTTTTTGTTGTAAGTTTACTTTCCAGATTTATGCACCCACCTAGTGAGCTCCATTTTAAATCTGTAAAAAGAGTTTAAGGTACATTAAGGGTACAAATGACTATGGAGTTATCTTTGAAGCTGGAAAAGGTGGAAAGATGCAAGGCTATGTGGACAGTGACTGGGGAGGCTAAATGGATGATGCAAAAAGTACAACTGGGTATGTTTTCTCCTTTGGAAGTGGTGTGTTTGCTTGGATGTCAAAGAAGCAACAAACGATGGCTCAATCAACTACAGAAGATGAATATATTGCCATCTCAGCTGCAGTGAATCAAGCAATTTGGTTAAGGAAGCTGCTAGTTGATCTTTGTTTCTATCAAGAAGATGAAACTCAGATTCATTGTGACAATTAAGCTGCCATTGCTATAGCTAAAAATCTTGTTTTTCACAAACATTTCAAAATTAAATATCATTTTGTTAGAGAAGTTCTCCAAGAAGAAGAAATTGGGTTGGTATATTGCAACACCAAAGACCAGCTGGCTGATATTTTGACTAAGCCATTACCAAGGGACATGTTTGAAGATTTGAGATCACAAGAATTGGAGTTGTGAAGCTAGCAACTAAGGAGGAGTATTAGCAGCATAGTTGCCAGCTACACACACCAGCAATTTGAAAAGAAACAAGTTGCTGATCTTATAAACCAATGATCAATCTATCCTTTTCCATTTAAGTATGCGGCAAGGAGGTGAAGACTTATTGAGCTACATCAGCAATGTGCTTGCCTTAGTTTTAGCTTATGTTGTATTACTTAGGCTCTTTGTATTTGCTTTTGAATTCTGCAATTTTTATCTATAATCATGCTATTTCCTAGTCTAAATTTTCCCTGATGTTTATTGAATTAGTTTGACAGCGATCTCATGTATAAATTTAGTACCAAAACTCAATGAATTATATATTCATGTATATATAGCTTCGCCAAATAAAAAAAAGCTATATAGCTCATTACATGAATATAGTAAAAGAAAAAAAAACTTTTTTTCAATAAATATAAAAACAAATTTTTAAATCTTGTAATTTTTTTTGCCCGACTTAATTAAATCTAGTATAATTAAAGGCACCGTATACGCAACTTTTAGTTCGTGTCCAAGATTCTAAATAGAAATTAAGTGAAAAAACTCCGTTATTAAAGAGTCTTGTAAAAAAAAAAAAAACTAGATAAAAGAGTACAAATATTTTGTATAAAGTGTTTATAAAAATGTAATCGTCTTGAATCCTCTTCTAAGATCTATAAGTCTACCATCTTGTTTCCATACCAAACTACATGGCTTTCAAATCTGATGGTTTTGAGAAATTATTACACATTGATCGTTACATCACGTCATCCATGGTAAAATTGTGACAATTTAGATTTTTTTTCTATAATTACTAAAATCCTATCAAATTAATATCTTAAACTTAGGATTTATCCTGTAAATTTTATCTAAGAGGCCGTTTGTTTAGAGTACTTTTCTGGAAAAGTAATAGGGTGGATACATGTTAGATACATGTTAGATGATATAAAATGGATAAATAATTTTTAAGGACACGTACTTTCCTTGATAGGTGGGAATATACTTTCTCATAGGAGGGGCAGAATGTTTTTTTCTCACCTATGCAAAGTGTAAATCTTATTAGAATTAAATTATTTTACATGGGAAATACTAATGAACCAAACCCTTGAAACAACTCTCCATGGATTTTAATTGTTACTTTCCTTAGTATCACTTTTCTTGGAATCACTTTCCCTAGAATCACTTTCCAGGGAAAGTTTTAATGTGCAAAGTAACAAACGCCGTCTAATTCTCTAATACACGTAATTGACTCATCGCACGATTATTATAACCATGATTAAATCGTTGATGATAACTCTTCACAAAAATTAATCATGGTTAAATCACTATAATATTACGTTATTGATTAGATCACCATGAAAATGATGCCAAAAAAAGGTTCCAAAAAGTGGTCTCCAATTTAGGTGGATTAGGGTTTAATTTGGTTCAATAAAAATTAAAAAGACATGGAAAAGGAATGTGTTGAGGAAAACTTGGAAGGATGTCATTTTTTTTCGATAACCAGAAATATTATTCTATCCAAATAAAAAAAATCTAAATTAAATTTCTTAAAAAATATATCTAAATTAGATAATTTTTTTAATATTTACAAGTTATACCAGTTTGTACGGGGCAGGTTGGCTATTAAAATAAAAGTCTTTTAACAATGATTTTTTAAACAAACAAGATTTGAGTTCGAAACCTTACTAAAGCGAAATAAGTGTCAAATAGTTTGAACCAACAACAGGTTCAAATGAATGCAAAAAACTATATATATATGACTCTATATATAATACACCGTTAGTAGAGTTTATTTAGCAGACTACACAAGCGGGTCTTGAAGGGTGACATGTGTCCCCTAGGGACTAAATTGAAATATTTAAAATTTAATTAATTCAGAAAATGGACATGTGTCACCTTCACAACCCGCTTGTGGAGTCTAAAATTTACACCGTCGGTGTATCAAATAATTACCATATATATATATATATATATTATAGAATAATGTGAAAATTTTCCTCTTGTACACTAGTATATATATAGAAACTAGGGGTTGACTTAATTTAATATATATATATAGCAAAAAAAAAAAAACTATGGTCCTTTATCCATTCAAATAAAATGAAATTTTCATTTTAATCAATTTCTTTTCCGTCTCGACCAAAACAGTATTTTCTCATCGAACAAGATCGGAAAGACTTGAAAATAAGTACCATAAGATTTTTGGTGCTGAAATTAACAAGTTTAAATATGGACGAGAGCATGATAATTGATAAGCCAGTATATATAATTTTCAATATTATTTATTTGTTTATTAATTTATAAATTCCACTAAAACAATATATATAATATACATAGAGTAGGTTGGACTTAGTTGTCACTAGTTTGCTTTGTTTACTTCTCTCACACTCTCTTCATTTATTTAATCCAACTTGGTCAAAAAATGTTTGAATTTCCTTATATAAAAATCTGTTGCTTTCTTCAAGCATTAATCTGTTGATATGTATAAGTTTGGGATCGGTTTCCACCAAACCCTAATATTCGCAAAATTTCAAAGTTATGCTCTCTTCTGATAGTTTTCTCATGAGTGATCATCAGAATTATGGAAGCTCTAGTTTTATTAATAATTGGCAGCAGCAAGTTGAGCCAGTTCAAGGGCTAAACATCCATTTGCCAATCCATCAAACAGGAGGTAAACAATATTTAAAACCTGATTTGAGATTCTTTTTCTCTTCTTTTACACCCAAAATTTAAGTCAATTCATCATTTGTTCTCCCCATCGGTTAATTCCTCTTTGGATTAATTTGTTTGCTATGCTTAGATCAACTTTCTTAATTAACAAATAACAAATGAACAGTAACTTATTATGTTTATATATATTAGATGGTCAACAAGGAAGGATATTTTTTGCTTCTTAATTAAAGAGATCTCTTTCATGCTTGGTCTAGGGTGTGTGTGTGTGTGTGTGTTTTTTTTTTTTTTAGACAAAATTCAAAATACTTCCTATATGATGGAGTTGATAAGGTTTCTAGTTTGTGGATTAAGGATCAGTTATCGGGAGTAAATCTTTCATGAAAACATTTGGCTATACGATTCCTAATTTTATTGAAACTAGGCACACATGTGTTTTTTTTTTTTTTTGGAAGCTGATCTTGGTTAGGGATGTCAATAGTGGGAAGATCGTGCAAAAACCATATTTCCCGTTCACAACCCTAACATAACATCGGTATGCTCTCCTGTGTCGTCCCTCGTCCGTCACTCGTCGAAGACTCGCCGTTCCCAAACCCCGATTTTGGGAAGAATTTTTGTCCCAATCCATGGCTCCATATGAAAGTTTTTTTTTTTGGCAGAGAAGGGAGTATGAAAGTATAAAATATATTTTTTTGAAAGGTGAAAGTATAAAATACATTAAATAATAAAACATTTTGTCTTATTTTTTTGTTTTATATGTAAATTGTAAAGTTCAATTTTCTTATATAAAAAATGCTGAAAGTACTTAAAAAGATTGATGTTTCATGAGAAGTTCGAAATAAAAATTTAAATATGGAATTCATCACCTTAGACTTTTAATCAATTGGTTAACCTCTTGGTGCAACCTCCTATACCAGGTTTTTGATAATGGTTAATTTAAAATATTTTAGCTAAAATATTATATATTAGAACTTAAATTGATATACTGTATGTATTATGTATATACATTTCCATTTTGCAGGTCCAAGTCAATATCATCCTGCTAACAATATGCAACTTCCAGGTCTCGCTACTTATGGTAAATGTTTATAGCAAATGTTCTCATATATTGAATAACTTATTTCACCTCTTTCTCAAACATATATATTTCAATTCATTCAAAAATTGCAAAAGAAAACAGACATATAATTATTATCAATTCCTTAATATTTTACCCTCGGTATCATTTTCGTTCCTTCTATTTTCTATATCTTGCTTCCATGCCAAACACACACACAGACACACTCTCTCTCCCTTTACTTCACATCTATTTTCTTCCTACAAAACTAGTAAGTTAATTTGTTTTGGCTAAAACATTATAGCATAATTAATTAATATATACTATATATATATATATATATATATAATATCACATTGACAATAATATTACTTGTACTTGCAGGTGTAATTGCAGATGATCATCAACCTAATTATGTGCCAACATGTCCAAGTTTGACAGGTACTTTGATGATCAATTGAGTTGATATTAAAAATAATTTTTTGATACACATATGAGTGAAGTTTTTAAACTCCACAAGTGGATGAATAATGCATTTAATATTTAAAAATATAATCTAAAAAGTATGATATATATGTCAACCATTTAGCTTAATTTCTACAGTCTGCTAAACTTCACCAACAATATTTACTAAACTTCACCGATAATACATGAAATAATTTTCATAATACTTAATAATACTTGAATTAAGTTGTAACACCAAACTCGCAGATATGTCAATTAATTTTCTGATCTTACTGTGGAGATCAACCTATGCAAGATCTTAAAATACTAAGTGATGTTGGAGGGGATATACCGGATCTTGTCGCCGATAATCAAATCGGTAAAACAAAAGCCGCAATCAGATCTAAGACTTTTCGAGAGAAAAAGAAGGTATATGGGATCATATCACATATATATAATCTAATATATATAATATTATTAGATTAGATTAGATTAGATTAGCACCTAAACAAATTAATTTCAAAAGCTTTATAATTTGTGAAGTCAAAGGAACCAAATTTCTTTACAATTATCCTTTTTTTTTTTGGTGATTTATGATTAATTTCTTTCTTCCAGAACGAGTTTATGCAAATGAAGCGCGAAAATGAGCAGCTTAAAGAAGAAAATAAAGATTTGCAAGAGAATTACAATGATGTGAAGAGACGTCTTGAGGATCTTTCAGTGAAACAAAATGAAGTGAATAAAGATAAAGTCGTGTTGGAAGTAAAAATTAGACATCTCGAACAACAAAACCAACATCTGTCTGAGAAACTAAGTGAAGCAAATGAAGCTAAAGCCCAGTTGGAAGATAAAATTAAACATCTCCAACGACAAAGATTTCTTCGCCCATGGGTACCAATTACTGATTTCTCTCTCATGCTAGCATCAAGATTATGAATCTTATCATATTACTTCACTACACATTTCTTTTATTACAACTTTTCAAACTCTAGATCTTTTTCTCAAGTTATTTTAGGATAAATTGCACATAATTGATTACTTAACTTTTTAGAAGTTTTCGGTTATGGTCACTAAACTATGAAAACTAATGAATTTGATTACTTATAGGTGTAAAACTCAATATTTGATCACCTAGTGTGTTTGGATGAGGAATTCTTAAAATTTCAAAGATTTTTAAAAAGAAAGAATTTTGAAATGCATTATTCTGAAATGCTACCTTTTAAAAATCTTAGTTTTGGATGAAGATTTTTAGGAGGACATTATGAGGTATTCAGAATTTTTTAATAAAATAATATATTTAATTATAAAAAATAGTAATATTAGAAGAATAAAAATATGCAATATGGATATCATTGAATTTGTAATAATGTATATATATTTTTAATAAAATTAAGAAGTGAAAACACATTTTAAAAATACATTTTTATCATTTAAGTTAAAAAATATAAAAATTTTATAAAAACGAAAAGTTAGTTAATATGGTGGTTAAGGTAAAAAGGAGAGGATTAAAAAAAAAAACACCATCTTACATGGATTTTGAAGTGAGGTTTTGGACTCTTTAAAAATTCCTCTCCAATTTCCCATGATTTTTAAGAACCCAATTATAATGTTGTCAAACCAAGTTTTTTAAATTTAGATTTTAAAATATCCCTATAAAAAAAAAAAAGAAAATCCCTCTTAAATATCCTCATTCAAAACACATTTGGAATCTAATGATCTCCTACATGGCATATCATGTAGCAATATCATGTAGTACATCAACATATCATGCGTGCGGCATATTATATATTATGTGGCTATGTCATGTCAGCATATGATCATTAGTTCCTAAAATATTGGGTGGCTAAAACTTTGAATTTTATTTACAAGCATATATAAGTGATCAAATTGTTAGTTTGTTTATAGTTTTTTTTTTGGCCATAAGTTTGTTTATAGTTGATTGATCAAAACAAAAACTATTTTAAAAGCTAAATGGCTAAACTATTTACTATAAATTTTATGAAACAAAAACTAAGGTATTAAACCAAAAACGTTTAATTAGTTTACTTGCGGTTAATTCGATTAATGACCATGTCACTAGCAAATTAGGATAAGCAAATGTTAATTATGTTAAATATATAGTAAGGAGTTTTTCAAAATGCAAAATACAATTTTTTTTTTGTGAATTCAAAATACAATATTTATAAAAATAACAAATGTGATTATTTTGCACCTGAATATTTAACTTAATTGGTAAGGTGTATGCTTTAATATTTAAGTTATTCTTATTATATAATAATATATATATATATATTATATACATTCAACTCATATATACATATATACCAATTAAATTAATTTCAGCTAACACCAAATTCTCTTCTTTTGCAGGTGAATTGGATTACAGTTATAAGAGAGAAATTTGGTTACCTAGGGAGAAAATTTTTGTCTTGGAAGAGGAGAGGCAGCGGCAGGATAGCAAGTCTTCCAGTCTAGTAATTAATTTTCGATATTATTATAGAATATATTGTACAAATTTTGCAATATGAGGAGAGAATATGTATAATATATAGTAGGTTTATGTATAAGTAGTAGGGTTCGACACAACTGAACTCAAAAAAATTAAATGAGAACTAATGTGAATACCAAATACCAAATATATCTGTATAAATATCTAGTATCAACATAAATATATATGTATATGAATAATTAATAAGTAGATATGTATATAGGTTATGAATATGTAAACACCCCCATCCCTCCCTAACACCCCAAAAAAATGATAAATGAAGGAAGGTGCTTTCTTTTTGTGGATGTAGGCTTCATGCCGAACCACGTAATCCTGGTGTTTATTTGTTTTCATTGCATGTTCGTTTTTCTGGTTCAAAACCTTATTTGATTTCAACTTGTTCGATATGAAATGTTACACATTGACATTCAATATTGAAAAGGAATTTAAGACATTAAATTTTGATCAACGCGACTATTGCAATATTGTTCGTCGCAGGAAAAAAAAGAAAAGAAGTGAAGTACTGCTATTGAACATTTTGAGAGGGTTGCAATGTTTGTCACAGAAAAAGAAAGAGAAGTGAAGTAATGGTATTGGACATTATGGGACAGTAATTGGATTAGAAGGATAATAAGTGCAATTGATGGGGGAAGGTGTTTGATGCCTTTTAGTAAGGTCTCAAGTTCTAGTATGGTGGATGAATAATATAGCCATTGAAAGTGTTTTCCCCATTTGGAATCATATACGACTTCGGATTAATTTGAAATTCAATTTAGCTATTGGATACTTCTCTGTCGAATATCATATAATTGAGGATACACATATAATTGATATTTGATAGCAAAAAAAAGCTAATTACTCAAATAAGGACCTAATATTTATCAAAATGTTCAAATAAGGGTCCGATCTTTTAATTTGGTCAAATAAGGGCCTAACGTTATCGAAAATGCTCAAATAAGGGCCCGATCTTTTAATTTGGCTAAATAAGGGCCTAACGTTATCGAAAATGCTCAAATAAAGACCTGGCGTCAGTTTGGATGACGCTTGAGAATTATCGACGCTAGGCCCTTATTTGAGCATTTTGGCAAACGTTAGGCCCTTATTTGAGCAATTAGCAAAATAAAAGGTACATATAAATTATACTTGAAAGTAATCAATCACCATCTTAAAATCTAATTCACACTCAATATCCCAAAATGGTTACATACTTGCATTACTTGGTGCTAGACTTTTATTAGGGACAAATTTATAAAGGTCAATTTTATTCAAATTATTGGATTTTGAAGGAATTGAGGATCAAATTGAACTATTTTTGAGAGTTAAGGTTCAAACACGATATTTTGAAAAGGTTCTGCGTTTCTACTTTCTACTTTCTAGTTTCTACTCCCCTCTTTAAACAGTTTTTGCAATTTGAACTATTTCCTAAATTTGTTTGAAAAATGACTTCGAAAAGAAAATCTACCAACAATAGCGATAGTGAAGAAGATGAAACCTTTTACTATCGCTACTCCTCCGCCGTGGCACCACCGTCCTCTTCCTCCTTTCAACCCAGAAATTCCAATCAAACCACCTCTAAATCCACCGGCAACGGTGGTGGATCCGGCAGTCTAGCCCCATCGAAATCAACCCTTTACGTCTCCAACCTCGACTACTCCTTAACGAACTCCGACCTCCACACTCTCTTCTCCACCTTCGGCAAAATCGCCCGCGTTACCGTCCTCAAAGATCGCGTCACCCGAACTTCCAGGGGTGTCGCCTTCATCCAATTTGTTTCCCGAGACGAGGCGCTATCGGCGGCGAGTGTCATGCACGGGAAAATACTCAATGGAAGAACCCTCAGCGCTTCCATCGCTGCAGATAACGGACGAGCCCCGGAGTTTATTAAGAAAAGGGTTTATAAGGATAAGTCGAGGTGTTATGAATGTGGGGTTACTGGGCATTTATCTTATGAGTGTCCGAAGAATCAGTTGGGGCCAAGGGAGAGACCGGTGCCGAAGAAAGGGCGGAGAGGTGTCGTCGGGGAAGACAGGAAGGAGGGTGGTGATGATTGGGCAGATGACGAATCAGATAATGGAGAGGGGTTTGAGGAGGAAAATTGGGCGTCTGTGGTGGATGGGGCGGCGGAGGAGAGGTTGAGGAAAGCAGACATGGTGGAAGAAAAGAAGAAGAAGGTGGCAAGAAAAGCGAGTTACTTTAGTGATGAGAGTGATGAAGAAGACTGATTCAGTGGTGGAAATGGAGATGTAAAGATGATTTGAATCTGAGGTATGTATCTTTTTTAAGGTGTTTTACTTGGCTCTATTGACTTATGTCATGATGTTGAGTTTGAATTTGATTGTATCTTTACTAAGATAATTGTATGTGCAAGTTATTTTGGTGATGAAGAGTAATGAGGAATGGTGATTTACTTAGGGAAATGAGGTTGCTTTGGTTGGGGTAAAATTTGATGTGAGATAATTTGCATTGAATATATGCATTTAGTTTTATAGATAATCTGATTAGTTCTATTGTTTGAAAGTATGATTGATTTGGAGCTGACCACTTGATTGTGATGGTAATAATGGCGGCGAATTTCGCATTGTTGTATCTTTTAGTATGATATTTGGTGCATGGATGGAAAATTGGTTACAGACTGGGGAAAAATAGTTGAGTCTGTGGCATCCTTGTTGGTCTTTTTATATTGTTGTATCTCTAGTATTCTCTTGTTCATACTTCAAAGATGTTGAAAGTAGGATAATGGATACTCTCAAGTCTACATGGCAATCCAGTAGAGTATTAGGCTTTGTCAGAACCTACGCTGAAGCTATCTGCCTGTTTGATTAGCTTGCAACATCAACATGAATAATTACTAGACAAATATAGCTTTAAGTTTTCAGATTCTTATACTGATGTCTGAGCTTATTTATTTTTCCTCTTTGTAACTATTTTCAGAAGCTGTTAAAAGTAAATTATGATCATTTGGCATGGCTTCTCTTCCTCTTTTATCTGAGGTTCCTTATGTTTCCTTCATGGTTCCTCTTTTTCAGCTGAAGCTACTTCCTCCGTCTTAGATGCATTTAACTCATCAGGATCTGAAGCAGATTGCTCCTCTCTCTTTATGTAAGACAGATCTCTTTCCTTGCCCCATAATAGCAAGTATAGACCAATGATAACCACGACTCCACCTAGTATGCTGAATGACCAAGCAATAGTTAAAGAGGATTCATGGTGGAGTCTTTATTGATCTTTCTGGAAGTTGAAGTGAACTTTGATTTTACTTTCTTACCTGCCTGTAAATAGCTTTTCACCAAGAACAAAGTATGCTAGAACCACGACGATAACTGTTTGAAGAGGATTAAACATGGCCGCAAAGACGGGTCCTTTCTCTTTCATGCACCAAAATTGAAGGAAGACCAAAGCACTAGAGCATATTCCCTGGCATTCAATTTCATCCTACCAGACTTGGGAAATGATTGTGAGGGAGTTTAGAATTACTTACACAGTTTAGGGAATTACTTACAGAATATATAATCGACCAGAAACTAACACTGAACCATTTGATTGACCACACTGATGGCTTGTGATGTAAGAACACTGCATAGACAGCCGATTGTGCTCCCCCAAGGCAGTTTATCAATGTTGTCAATGACAATGGTGCAGGATATTTCTTCAGAGCAATTGCCTGCGATTTTGAAATATTTATGCCTTCAACTTTCAGTGAGGCAACTTTCTTATTAATCTTCTAGTTTTGAGGGAATATGCATTCCTTTTGCCAAATACTACAATCCTAGAAATAAACATACTATATCTGACTTTTATTACCTGCATAATGTACCACATTGCCCATGTTATGCAGCTAGCAACAGAAAGGATTGGTCCTTTTACCCAGTTCTCATGAACAGAAGTTGCAGAACGTTTTTGTATGTGAATTGGAGCATCCCACAAGCTTTTCAGCGCAGGTCCTTTGTACAAAGTTATGGTTGTGACCCCTGCCAAAGATATTAAGGTTCCAAGGATTTTAGCGATACCTCGAGGGTTCTTTACATCAACAACTTCCATCCTGCACCAGGAACATGAAGAAGGTTCGTCAAAAACCTGCACATTGTTCATGTAATAATGTGATTAAGAGAAAAGATATTAGTGCATAAAAGAGTCTTAGCCTCTACCTTAATACGACGGCGAATATGAATGTCAAGGAAGAGAGAACATTGTAAATTGATGCAACAAATGTTGGAGAAGTATATTTCAAACTTTCAAAATACATGTTCATTGTTAATGTAATTCTGTCAGGCAAAACAAGAAGAAAGTTTATGAGCGTGCTTTTCATTTTTGTGATGCAAAATCATTGAATTTTATTTTTTTTTACTAATCCTCCAGTATCCGATGATCACATTGGGCCCCGATTAATCCAGAGTGACATTAAAGAGAAGTTTCAAAAGAGTTTAGGTTGTTACCCTATGAGGGAATACAAAAATAACTCTAAAAACAGTGGTAGTGTCAACTTGGGCCTTGATTTTCTGCATGAAGTAGAAAAGCATAGATTAGAAAACTGCAAATTTTTCCCAATTACCTTATGCAAAATAACTGGGTGGAAGTTTTGAGTGTTTATAAAAAAATAAAATACCTTTCAAGAAAATAGGCTAAAGGAAATATCATAATGCTAGCTAGGATATATCGATAAGTGACATAGACAAGCGGATTCAACCCATGATTGAAAGCAGCTTCGGTAATGAAATATACAATTGCATAACAAATCTGAGACACAACCATTGCTAAATGGGGCATATATGTTGCAATTGTTGCATTGAATTCATATGCCATTATGAAATGTGCCATTAAAATGGTGGAGTTTATACAAGTAGTTGTTTCTAAGTTCTGTACAAAGGTATATATACTTCTGCCTTTAAGCATTAAATGTCCAAGAGATTTTGATTGATTTTGTCTAGACTGGCAAAAGGATATAGGCTATCTTTGATTTGATAGAATGTTTTCTATTTCATTTTCTGTTGAAAACATGTCTGTTTTCGGAAATAAAAATAATAAAAGGTGTTTGGTATGTGTATGTTTTTAATTGAAATTATGCTTGGCATCGATCATATAATCAATTAGAATTTTTTGTCGAGATTTTGTAAATGCTTGTTTGACTTAACTTATTTTACAGCTCATCTACTTAAAAAATGCTTAAATCAGATCAAATAGAAAATTCAGAAGTGCTTTTCAAAAACGTACTTTTCAATCATTATTGAACTAAAAGGCAGAAATTCCAAATTGAAATTTATTCTAGAAACTCTTTTCAGATGCACTTATGTCAGTAGATAATTTAGGCCAAACAGACCTAAATTATATAGATTATTAATTACTAATTGGTATATATAAACCATTATAGATAAAGTCAAACCAACTAGAAAACCTTTGGTAAAAAAAAAAAAACTAGAAAAGCAGGTTAACCCTAAAAACTAAAAATCTTGTTTATTAATAAAGATTATTATACAATAAACTGTGCAAATTTTTTACTTTACAAGCAGATTAAAAAGTTGACACATATCCATTTTTTTTATTAATTTTTTTTTAAAATTAAAAACTATTTCTTAAATGACACATGTCAACCCCTAAACCCAATACATGTCTGTTAGACTCTACTGACAATGCATTATATGATTTACCTATTAATAATATATATATATATATATATATATATATTAAAGCACGTGCGCTACACGTATGTTAATAATTGATAAATCATATATTCCACACATGCGTACTTTTATTTTCATAAATTTTGATTAACTAATCATCAAAATCTGGTCATTTAGTTTACAAAGATTTGAAATAATCAATCTCATTGAACAAACAAAAAAAAACTGAAATTATTATACAATTATGGTTATCTTCATTATTGAAGGAAGGTCATCAATTTTCTTATTTGAATAGAAGAAAAAAACTACAGGGTTATTAAGAACGAAGTTAAACATTAATCAATTAAGAAGGTTATCGATCTTTGATGCAAGAAGATTATCAATTTCCACATCAAATGTTCATTAAAAAGCTATTTAAGTTATCAAAGGTTTTTGAATGTTATCAATAAATTCAGTAATTAACCTTATAATGTTAGTAATTTTAGTAGTCTTTTATCAATAATGACATTTGCCAATGTTCTTCTTTAAGATTGCTAAAAAAGTTATAAAGGTTATAAAAATTTTTATAATATAATAAGGTAATTTAGTAACCTAACATCTTTAATAAATTTAGTAGCATTTTATCAATTTAATGAGGAGTATAATTTTCATATCTAAGATTAGTCAAAAAAGTTGCGAAGATTATAAAAAAAAAAAAGAAGAAGCTATAGTCCTATCAACAAATTCAATAACCTTATGTTTTTACTACTTTTAATAATTTTCGTCAACTATGAATGTTATTAATCTTGTAATCTAAAATTACTAAAAAAGTTATAAAAGGTATTAAAATAGCTATGATGCTTTCTACAAACCTAATTGCGCTCTTGGATGATTTTAGTAACTTTTTAAATAAAAAAGAATTATGAATTTTCTTACTTAAAACTATTTAAGATTATACCAAATAAAAAAAATTTTTGAAAGGAAAGATTATATCAAAATAACTATAATGCTCGCTATCAAATAAGTTTTGAATGCTACTACTATATTCTAACTTCCACAAAAAATCCCATTAAAATCACTTAATCCTAATTAATCCATAATGGGGAGGAATATTCATGATACGTAGGAAAATTTATTGGTTTAACAATTGAAATTTATCTAAAATTTCAAACTATGAAGCTCTTGAAATGAATGAGAATCAGCTTTTTATTTTTAATTGAATGCAGCAAGTATCATTTTTGGAATATAGAAAGCTCGATTTTTCTTTCCTCTTCTATTTTTGGATTTCATATTCTTTTGCAAAATTAATTCGTTTTCACCTCAAATTAAATCTTTCGAAATTTTTTAACATCAATTAAGGCAAAGTCGTAAAGAAATTTACAATATTTTTTCTTGATTTTATGTTACATCTATTGCATTTTATTATTACTTTTATGTTTCATTAGATAAATTTAGTTAGAATTAATCTAGTATTGTTACATAGATAGTATTATTAATCAAACATCAAGTGACATGTTTTCTATTAGATGCATAAAAAAAGACGTTTTAGGACTAAGACTTATCGAGTGACATGTTTTTTTATTAGATGCCTAAAAAAGACGTTTTAGGACCGGGGCATGATGCTTTCAACAAATTTAACAACCTTAATTATATTCTTAATTGATATCTTACATCTTTAGTAAGTAATTAATACCGATTTTCTTACATAAGTAATTCAAAAAAAAAAACTTTAGAGGTTATTAAAAAGGCTACGATGCTATCAATAAAAATTAAGAACCTTAAATCCTTAGTAACTTAAGTAATAAGATAGTTATCAATTCTCTTACCTAAAATTACTAAAAAAGTTTTAATGGTTATCCAAATTCCAAAGGTATTTTACAGTCTGCTATTTTTAATAACCTTACATTATTAGTAATATTGGTCGCTGATTTTCTTATCTAAGATTACTTAATTAAAAGGTTATAAAAATTATGAAAACATTATAGTACCATTTAGATTCAAATAATCTTACATCCTTATTAATTTTAGTGACTTTTTATGATCAATAATGAAAGTTGCCAATTTAATTACTTAAGTAATCATACTATAAAAGCATAAAAAGTTATTAAAATTGATATTTACCAATCCTTTACATTCTTAATTTTTTTTTTCGCC
>AWUE01022157.1:0-17464 GCA_001974825.2 Corchorus olitorius
TTTTTTTTAAAAAGTTACAACCCTTGCAAACCTACGGTCATGGGACTAAAACCATGCACCATGCTCAAACAACATAACATCATGCTATTTCAAAAAACAACAAATAAAAAACAATTTTATTGGACTTTCGAATTGCAACAAGATAAGAACAATTTCTTTCATTGTTGATCTAATATAGACAAAATGGCATGAATCAAATTCGTGCCTTAGATTAGCCACAAGTTTTCACAAAACATGAGCCATCGTAATCTGTCCAGAAAATTCCAGCAAGTAGTCATGAGAAAGAAAATTTCGATTCACTAACTTTTAGGGATCGAAAAATTCTAAAATTTTCCAGATTTGTAGTTGAACATTCAAATACAACATAATAAAAATTCAGCCAAAAATTCGACCTATAACCCATTCAATTAGACAATCTAAATCGGGTTAGGAAATCTGTTACAAAATTTTTCCAGATTCAACGACCTTGGGGGAAAAAATTTCGATTCACTAACTTTTAGTGATCCAAAAATTTTGAAATTTTAATTGTAACTAGTTTAACCATTAAGCTAAAACATATTAAAATTCGTTCTATAACTACCCCAAAAGGCTTGTCGAAATTCTGACCAGAAACATCTATCAGTGTTTTTCAGAATTGTTGACACTCAATGGAAAAATTCCAAGAATGAACTTTTCATGCTTAGAAAATTCTGAAAATTTACATGCATCTAGTTTAACCATTAAAGTAGAACATGTTAAAAAATCAGAATTAAATTCGAAGCCTAAAGTCGTCAAACGAATTTTACAAATCACATGTAAAATCAGAAAAACATCATATCACATATGAAACAAAACACATAAAAGGAAATCATAACCATAGATCATGCGATTCAACCAATCCACCTTGGGACTTTGTAAGTCACTCTGATGCCAATGAAGGGAAACCGAAAACAAAACAAATACGCAGCGGAAAATAAAATCGGTTCCCAACCAGGATCCTTACGATGATTAGCCAAGTGTTGATAGAAAGTATACCTTAGGAAGCGAAATCACAAAACGTTTTGGAGTTCGAAACCACTGTAGCGAAATCCTTCTTGGTTCTCGCCTCTAAGGAGTGCACACGATCAACAGGCAATCAAGATTGAAGCTTGAATCTCTTTTGTGTTGTGCTAGCAAAACGTCAAAGAGTTTTTCTTTTCAGAAAGGGTTGACGGCTTAGATTATGTGTTAGCCTCTTCCCTAGGTCAAATAACACTTATTTATACCTAGGTTAAGATCAATCTAATGGACATGATTAAACACTTTAATCATGATAATTGGGCCACTAATTTGGGCTTAATGGACCAATTATTTAATTGGTCTTTTGGGCATAACCCAACAAATGTAAAGCTATGTTCTGTTAGAAAAAGAGATGAATCTGCAAATGGAAATTGGCTTCAAGGAGTGTAGCTGATGCCACTTTCCTTAAGGCGTTATTCCTCCCACTGTAAGTGTGCAAAAGAGTTAACAGGAATAAACCTTGAGGATAAAATGAAGCCTAATGGTTGACTGCGGTTTGCACTCACGAAGCCAACACACTAGGCACTCACAAGTGTAAAACAAAATTGCCTAACCCCATTCAATTCTCTGCAGTAAAACAAAATAGGATTTTCAAGAGGAATATGAAGGGAAAGAAAGAACGTAAAGTGCCGCAGTTGTTTCTGTATTTCTGTATCTATATATTTAACCAATACAGAGGCTCTCTTTATATAGGAGTCTTACACCTCTAACTGCTGTAGACACAACTGTAGGATTAGAAACCAACTCTTAGATAGATATCCATTAGGTCTAGGTAGTTAATTAACTTTCAATCAAATAGATACCTAAACAAAATTGATAGTTATTTAACTTCACGTGCCTTTTCACGTTGGATTTTGAGAAAATGTTCCAACAATCCCCCACCATTTCGCAATATTCCATTTTTTCGAGAACCTTGCAAATCAATTGCATAAATGAAGGTATCTTCCGATTTGAACCTCCACTTAGTAAAAGCCTATTAAAGTTAATCGAAAAAGACATGGTTGACTAAGCATTGAACCATCTTTTTCCTTTGGCTAACCGAACATGATTCACACAATGATTTCAACACCCAATAAGTGCCTAGTAAACGACGACACTTTATGGCCTTGTGTCGTTATCCTCTTTGCATGAGTGTTTTTAGAGTTAAACTCTTAAACTCTTAGAAGCGGCCACACTTCGAAACTCTTAACTCGTAACCAGTACTTTCAACAACTTATGTTATGGATCTATTAAGAGTATAACACTCACCCTTCCTTATCATTACGATTCCCTAGCACTTTACTTGGAATGAAATATGTTATACATATAGTGCTAGCTATCACATGCAAATGATGTACTTTGACTCATTGAACTCAAGACTTAGCGTTATGCTAAGCGTTGAGTTGAGTTTCCATCATTGGTGATTTTAATTTATGAGCTTCAAATCCATCCCTCTTGAGGTCCTAATCACTTGTTCTCTAGCAAGACTTTTAGTTAAAGGATCCGCCAAGTTATCATTTGACCTCCCAAAAGTTATAGTGATCACTCAACCGACAATTAATTGTCGGAGACATAACTATGTCTCAAACCAATGTGTCTAGACTTTCCATTGTATACTTGGCTATATGCTCTTGTTAGTGTCACTACACCAAAACGCGTATATAACTGCACTATTTTCGCGGTGTTTTTCTATTTCGTCGCTAATTTATGAAATCAACGGGGTTTATATAAAAAACGCCAGATTTAGAAATATTTGGGTAGGAAAAACTTCCGTCCTAAATTTTAGGGAAAAATATGTTTATTCCCTCCAAATTATCTTTAGCTAATAAAAATAAATATTTTAATGGTGTTTTTTTTCTTAAACACCGTAGAGTATAAAAATAAAAATTTGTAAAACTAAATTTAATACTAGTGTTTCAACTAAAACGCCAACGTTTCATTTTCCCCTTTTATCGAAATCCCTATTTCCTTCTTTTCTTTCCTACTGCTGAAATCCCTAACACCTCCTATCATGTTCTGCCCAAATCAACTTTAAAATCCCCTTTCTTTGCATTTTAAATCCCTAAGCTTTCTTCAAAGAAAAAAGGGATAGAAGCAGAAGGACTAATGGCTAATCCGGAACTCACCGCGCATTTGCATCACCACCTGAGCTTCGCTACCGCTTCGCCCAGCTCCCACAACGTCGTAAATAAGTTTTTCTCTCTAGTTCTGAAATCGGTAAGCTTCTATTTCAAATTAGGGCTTTCTATTTCTTCTACGGTTTAGGGTTGTCTCTCCAATTTCATTTGCAGTTTACTGACACTCATTTTTTGGCTTCGCCGGTATGCTAATTTTTCTGGAATCTTTGCAATTGTGTTGTATCTTGTCGATTCGAGGTACAATTAATTGCTGGGTCGCTGTAGATCTGAATTATTTTAATTGATTCTTTGTGCTTTTTGTTTGAATTAACTCCCTCAAATGTTCTCTATTAAATTTTGAGCATCTTAGCACTTTGATACGCTGACAATATTTGTGTTGCGCGGTCACTGTTTCTTGTTGGGGAGCTCTTAGCTTATTGTCTTTTTATTTTCAGATTTTTTTTCTAAAGTAAAATCCAGTTTTCTTCCATACAAGAATTTCACCTCCAAGGTATTAGTTACTTTGCAATGGCTGCACCTAGTTCTGGTAAGTCTATTTCAACTTTTCTGTTTATACTAATTTACTATATTATGTGATGCTAAATTATCTTTTCGATTTTTAATATTTAGTTTTTGCATGTAGTAGTGGGTCTTTTAATATTTAGTTTTTAATATTTCTTCTATACAGGTTTAGTATTTTCATCCTGTTTCTGTTTGGGTTTTGAGGGATTTTTTTTTCTGTAGAATTGAAAGATTTGCTAGGGTATGCAATAGATAAGAGTTATTCATGTTGGCTAGCTATATGAATAGATTACACGGAGCCATCTGAAAACGATTAAGTTAGAAGAACATAAAAAGGCATGTTTTGTTGATTTCCTGATGCTGCGGTGCATTTATTATCTCTAATGGTTTGGAGTAATTTTTTGAACAATTCTAGGGAGGAAAAATAATTGCATGACCATAGTGGATTTGAAGGAATTTTTTTTCGAGCTCTAGCATGAGAGCAGTTTGGCAGGGCCCTTTTTATCTCATTGTTTTCTTTATTATTATGTGAGAAAGGTGGTCAAATTATTAGGAATGTGTGAAGTTGAATGCTTAGTTGTATTTTATTTGCATATATGAAGCTGCTGGATCGATTCCTTTTGGTATAACTGCGTTTCTAGTTTTATTTTGTGTGGCTAATTGATCGTTAGATGGAGATTATATAAGGCAAACAATTGAAGTCAGGAGGCTGGTTTAAAATTTTCCCTGGTTTAAAATTTTTATTTTTATTTTAAAATGATTGAAAACCATTAAATTATTTTCTCAGTTTCTAAAAGATGTTTGTGACCACTGGATTGTTAGTAGGATTGTTATTATTTCTTGATATTGGGTTTAGTGGGTTGTATATCAATGCATTGGAATTTCCATCATTCCATCTTTTGAAAGAAAACGATATGGGTAGTAAGTTTTGCAATCATTATTGAATTTGTGAGCTGGATGGGTAAGATATATGTCAAAATCAAAAGAGCCTTTGATTATCTTTCTTTCTGCATTTTCTATGTACATTTTTCAAACTCAATGCATATATAGAATTAATGGAGCATCAGCCAATCTATGTAAGCCTTTTATCTGAAGAAACCTATCGTTTTCTTGCTCCTGTTTGCTCCAGCTTTTCAGCTTTTCTAGTTTCTCTTGATAGATAACATTTTTGGAAATTCAGCTTAGATTTAGAGCTATCTAGCTCTGAAAATTCTGTGTAAGGTTGAGTACAAATTTTGCATTATTGAATTGGAGTTAAGATCTGAACATGTTGGAGTGTGAATTTGATGTTGGATCTTTGGAGTCATTTTTTGTTTATTGAGTAGCTTTCATTTGCTTTTTGTTTCGTTTGATTTGGCTAAGAATTGAGGGAGATATGTATAATTTTGTAAGATGTCGCAAAGTTGGTGATGACAGTAATTTTCCTGCATGCTCATTTCAGCAGCTGAATTCGAGGGGCATAACTCTATCTTATAAAATCCAAATAGGGTCATTCTTGTGCTTAAATGATAAGGAATTGAGTCCTCTTCAACATTGTAGAAAGACTCGAGTTGAAATTCTAAGCCTAGGTTCGAGAAATATGACAGTTTCTGGAACTGCACATATCAAGGATAGGTGAAAGATTTGATTTTATGCTTCTGTGATTTTATATGCCTTTTCAAGTTTTCTCTTTTAAATTGTCTCTAGTATCATTATTCACATGCATAACTTAATTGTTAAATGAATTGTTTTGTAAAAAGCTTTTATGTTCTTATTTTCTGTTTATTTTTCTTCAAACCCTATATATGAATTTAATTTGTAAATTTTAATTCTCTTCTAGGCCTGCCGAAACATAAATTATTTGTTTGGTTCGGAGTTAAAGCCACAACTCTAACTCATTGCATAACATTTTCAAATCTGGTAACTCTACTTTCATCTCCAATCTGTATTTGGCAAAAGAAAAGTGAAAAGAGTTAGCTCCATTCACTTCTCTCTTTAAGTCATAACTATAAACTAGTTTGCTATATAATTTCCTTTTGTTTGATCTCAAATGGTTCTGATTTGAGTTTACCTAGTTTTCTGAATCATGTTGGTTTCTTGTTTGAAGGTATGAGCTTGGAGGGCAACCTGCAAACACAATGTTGTCACTGATTTGCAAGATTAAAAGAGGAGATGGTAAGTCACTGCAAACTGATTTGATTCTCTGGAATTTGGTCATGATAGAAATGCATTCATACTTACTGATATCCATAGTGGTTGATCATCATACATGTGAATTCAGTTATGTTAGGTGTTGTATTTGTCATTTTTTACTTTTGTTTCTTTCCTCGTAGTCAATAGTTGTTAATGCACACATCTCCACATGTTCACTCATTAACTAGTTCTGAAGCTGCATCATGGAACATGTACAAGGCTGATAATAGCTCTGTCGAGAATGGGTCAAATGCAGCATCTCTTACTACTTCATCAAGTCTAGGATCAACAAATACACAACCGGACTATATTGGCTATAATTCACACTCAAATTCTGCTGATCCTTATTCATATACGAGCATGGATACAAGGTTACTATATGGTTATCGCAACAACCTAACTCTCTTGCTCTCAGCCAGCAGGAGCATATCAAAATACAGGTGCTCCGTATCAGCCTCTTTCCTCATTTCATATGAAAACCATAATGAATGTTAGATTCGGAAGTTGTTGAGGGGACACTGAAATATGTATCTTTTAATGTAATTGGAAACCTTTTATGGGTTAGATTTGAATGTTAGATATTTAATAGTTGTATTTTCATTACTTTATATATGTAATTGACACTTTTAGTTCATATATATATATATAATATTCAATTTTATTTTTTAAATAATTGGATTTAAGATTCTATGAAAAATCATTGAAATTGCCTTTTTGAAAAAGATTGTATAGAATTTATTATGATAAAAAAATCGTTACCAAATATATTAAAACAGTGGCGTTTACTTGAAAAAATGCCACAAATTGTGGCCTTTTTATAAATAAACGTCGTTATTTTGTGGCATTTCCCTAAAGAAACGCCACAATTATCAATTCTGGAACATTAAAATGAGAAGGGAAACGCCACAATTCTCAATTCTGGAACATTAAAATGAGAAAATAAATTTCATATTGGGGCGTTTATAAACGCCACTATCTTATAAAAGAAACGGCACAATACATTTTGTGGCGTTTTAAAAAAAAACGCCACTAAAATCTGCGATGCCTATTTTACCGACGCTTTACCCAAAATGCTGCAATACATTTAGAGGCAATTAAACGCCGCAATCAGATAAAAAAAAACGCCACTACTTCCCTGTTTTGGTGTAGTGTGTTGCCTCACTATCACAACGAATGGATATAGGTGAAATTGGCTTAGGCAATAGAGGTATGCCATATACCAAATTTCTAAGCCATTACGCTTCTTTACTAGCGACTGCCAAAGCAACAAATTCGGCTGCCATGGTGGAATCCGTTATGCATGTCTGTTTCTTGGATCCCCAAGAAATTGCACCCCCACCAAGCATGAAGATATATCCACTTGTAGAGGCATGATCCTCTTTATTTGTAATCCAGCCAGCATCCGAAAATCCTTCCAAAACTGAAGGATATCCATAATAATTCATTCCATAATTGATTGTTTTCTTTAAGTATCTTAGTACTCTTGTAATAGCCCGCCAATGCAAATCACTAGGATTACTAGTGTATCTACTTAATTTTGCAACTGCAAAGGCTATATCGGGCCTTGTACATGTCATGGCATACATTAAACAACCAATTAATCTTGCATAACACAATTGATCAACAGTTCTACCGGCATTTTATACTAATTTCATTTGAGGATCCATGGGTGTAGATGCCGGTATACCATCATAAAGATCAAACTTTTTGAGCACTTTTTCAATATAATGTGATTGTGACAATGATATGCCACCATTATTGCTGATGCGAATCTAGTTGTTTTAGATTCAAATCTATCATTGAAAAGCCTCCAAAATCAACTTGACAACTTCAACTTCTAGATTTGTCGACTTGATACTCTTCTCAAGATTGGATCTTCGTTCGTTAGACTAGATGATCAATTAGACCTGCAATTGACAACCTAAGATCACAAGAAACACAACTAGATAATCACTATCTAATTGTTTGCTAGGACTCTACAAGATTGAAGAACCCTAAGCATGCTCAAACTAGAACAATGAAGCTAAATTTTCAAAAGAAATCTCTTTGATTGATAAACTTAACTTGTGTTTACAAGAGGGGGTTGATGCCTTTATATAGGCAAAGGGGTTTTGACACGGGATTGTCCTATTCTCTCCAACATGAGGATTCAGATGAATATAATGCATTTAGAGAAGCAAGCACCTTGCCATGTGAGCAGCTTGCTTTGATGACATGGCACGTTGGGTGGGACCTTGGATGCCACGGTGGAGACAAGCTAGCACCTCTCCAAGATGTTGGCCATGTGGAACCAAGCACCTCTCTTTGTTTGACAAGTGTTGATGATCATCCATTCACCATGTGAAACCATACGGTCAACAAAGGAGGCTAGGAAAACCCTTTGTGTGAAGTTCTCCATTTTGGTTGGAAGATGATGGCAAGTTGTTCAACTTGATGAGGCTTCATCATTTGTGCATGGAATTGATCAATTCGGCTGCCTACAACCCGAATTGGTTTCATACTACATTTGAGCTCATTTTGAGCTAATTCGGATGTGTTTTAGTTAAGTTGTAATTTTTTAAGTTGAGCTTGTTTACTTAGCTTAAGTAAAGTGTGTTTAGTGTGCTAATCCTAGTATATAAGCTACGGGTAAGCACCTTAGCAAACCAGATTGTAATTTTGAGCTTTGAAACACTTGTTTTGCTTTGTAACCTTGTCTAGGTTCTTGCAAACTTTCCTATATCAATTGGAGTGGTGAATCGGTAGCTCTTGTTGATTTGGGATTAATAGAAGCTTGTTCATCTTGTGAATTCTACTCGTGGTGAATCTGTATCAAGTTGTGTTCATTTGGTGGTCAGTTTCGATCGATACTAGCTCTTGGTGGTGAAATATGTATTCTTGAGTGTTTGAATCCGTGTGCTTACATCTTTATCAATTCCTTTGTGAATTGATCTTTAACCTAAACACTACCCAAACACTTACCCTTAGGATTGGAAGTGCTCATTTTAAGCACTTTAAGCACACTTTACATTCAGGTATTGTTTAGAGCAACTCATTTTAAGGCCTTTTGAACCAACCTCGTATCAAATTGGTATTCAGAGCTTTGGTTGTGTGGAGATTCATCACGTTTCAACATGGAAATGATGGGGTAGAGTTGCACTTAATGAAGTGGTGGAGAATCTTAGAGGTCTTGTGGAAACTCTTCGAGATAGACTTCATTTGATGGAAGAAAGGGAGAGACGCCGTGAGGAATCTTAAGGGAGTTCTAGCTCTCACACTAGAAGAGGAGGCCGTGGTTGTGTCTCAAGTGGTAGCTCTAGTGAACCCATACATCCGGATGATGTAAGAGCTCATTTGAGGAGACAACATCAACAACAACGGAGAAATGAAGTACATGATGAAGTTGGTGATGTTAATCAACAAATACAAAGGGTGAGAGATGTTGGTGCTCTTGGAAACTATGTTCATGCTTATACTCCCAAAGTTGAGATTCCTGAATTTGATGGGAGAGGGCAACCTGATGATTTTCTTGATTGGTTACATACGGTGGAGAGGATTTTTGAATATCAAAGAAGTGCCTGAAAATAAGCAAGTAAAGCTTGTTGCTATCAAGCTTAGAAAACATGCATCTTTGTGGTGGGAAAACTTATTGAAGCAAAGAGAAAGGAGGGGCAAAGATAAGATTCAGACATGGGTCAAGATGGTCCGAGAGTTGAAGAAGAAATTCTTGCCCGAGGACTACAAGCAAGATGATTTCATTAAGCTTCAAAACTTGAAACAAGGTGCCATGAGTGTTTCGGACTATAAAGCCGAGTTTGATTCCTTGATGATCAAAGCTAATATTAGTGAGCCCGAGGAGCAAACAATTGCAAGGTACTTGGCTGGTTTAAGAGTTGATATTGATAATGTTGTTTCTTTGCAGCCTTATGGTCCTTGAATGATGTTACTAAACTAGCCTTGCGGGTTGAGAGGCAATTAAAGTCCAAATCAGTTATGAGGTTTGGTGGCAAAGATTTTAGCAAAGGGGCAACTTCAAAGTCTCCATTTATGCCTAAACCGAAAGGTGATGAGGACAAGGGCAAGAAAGGTGGTGATGATGCCGAGAAAGCTAAGTTGAGACAAGAGAGAAAATGCTTCAAATGTCATGGCTTTGGGCATATGGTTGCAGATTGTCCTAATAGGAGAGTTGTGACTCTTGTGGAAGATAATGATGATGATAATGAAGAGGTTGAGGAAGTACCCGAGGAGGAGGAAAAGGAAGAACTCACATATGCCGACCAAGGAGAGTCCATTATAGTACAACAATGCTTCAAGGTGACTCAAGTGGTGGAGGGTGAAGATTGGAAGAGAAAGAATGTGTTCCATACTCGGTGTACATGTCAAGGGAAGGTGTGTATGGTGATTATTGATAGTGGGAGTTTTGAGAATTTAGCCTCGGTGGAAATGGTTGAGAAACTTGGTTTGAAGACCACTCCCCATCCCTCACCATACAAGCTTAGTTGGTTGAAGGATGAATCTGACTTGAAAGTAACTTTGAGGTGTGTAGTATCATTTTCCATTGGGAAGCACTATTCGGATGAGGTTGAGTGTGATGTTGTTCCCATGGATGCTTGTCACTTGTTACTTGGAAGTCCATGGTTGTATGATATACATGTTGTTTATGATGGCTGTGCTCACACTTACACTTTGAGAGTGAATGGCCGAAAGATCACTTTGACTCCATTGAAGCCAAACATTGCTCCTACACCAAAGAGAGAAGCCTTTCTCATGTTTAGAAATGAGTTGACCTGAGAGCTTAGAGGTGAGCCCATTGCATTTTCTTTGGTTGTATTTGATGAAAATGTTGATGTGCAGGATTCGGGTTTACACCCAAAATTAGTACCATTGTTTGATGAATATGGAGATGTGTTCCCGATTGATATTCCAGCTGGTTTGCCACCCTTGAGGGACATTCAACACCAAATTGATCTCATTCCAGGTTCGGTGTTGCCTAATAAACCATCATATAGAATGAGCCCTAAGGAGTATGAGGAGTTGCAAAGGCAAGTGGAGGATTTGTTACAAAAGGGGTTGATCCGAGAGAGTTTAAGCCCTTGTGCAGTTCCTGCTCTTTTGGTTCCAAAGAAGGATGGTTCATGGAGGATGTCTGTTGATAGCCGAGCCATTAACAAGCTCACCATTGATTATAGATTTCCCATTCCAAGGCTTGATGACTTGCTTAATCAACTACATGGGGCAAAAGTGTTTTCCAAGATTGACTTGAGGAGTGGTTATTGTTGACTCCATATAGTTTTTGATGATAACAAAACATTCTATATTAGTGAGACTAACCAAGCTATCTAGTGTGCAGTGACAAATTGAGTGACACACTTAATGTATGGTTATGCGCAAACCAATCTACACAAAGCTCAATATCATAGAAGAAACACACTACGAATGAAGCCCTCTTCAATGAGTACAAGTTTAAGATGAAATTGAAGAAGACTTAGTCCAAGACAAAGTTTAAGAAGCATTTTAGTAGGACTGAAGTCAGAACAAAAGGATGTATATGAAGAACTGACTGAAGAAAGCCAGATAGAGCAATATTAGTGCCACCAATTCTGAGGCACAATTTAGTGGGACTAAAGAAGATTGACAGCACTACCTAACAGTTTTTGACAGCGCCGGAAAACGACAAAATAACGGGATAAAATTTCAAAAAGACGCTCCAACAGCTAATTTCGACAAATATGTATTTAAGACTTGAAATGACCGTTGGGAAGAGAAGTTGAGCATTCAAGAACTCCATAGAAAGCACTAACTCTCAAGAATCTTCTCCAAGCCGTACAACACTCTTATTCTTTGTATTTGCTTGGTCTTTTGCAAGATTGTTCTTAATTCTTTTGTTGTAAATCTTGGACAATGCTTACTTTGTGTATTTCGATAATTTAGGATCAGTTTACACACTTCAAACTTTGTTGGTTTGACTGTGATTAAGTGCGGGGAGCACTTGTTCGAGCTAGGGTTTTAGCTTGGTGTGGTTTCAAGCTTGGGGAAAGCTTGGTTTGTGTAAAGGCTTGTTGTAGGCCCGTAACTACATCGGATTAGTGGATTTGGTGAAAATCCTTGGTTGGGAAAGACCAAGGTAGAGGACGTAGGTCGGGTGGACCGAACCTCTATAAATCGTGTGTCAAGCTAAGCATCTCCTAATGCTTTTTAGTTATCCTGCCATTATTAGTCTTTATTACTTGCCATTCATTCTTCTGTTCTTCTCTGCCACCTTCATTAACTCTCTTAGTTATATTCTTCATCTTTGTCACATCTATTTATTGCTTGCATATTGTGTCTGCTCTATTCATTTTATTCGCACTGGTTTCTTTTGTCTATCTGGTCGCACTAATATTCTGTGTTGCAGAAAAGTTCTTAAGTTGAAAGAATTTTCGAAGTGGGCTATTCACACCCCCTCTAGCACCACATTTGGGACCAACAATTGGTATCAGAGCCTGTCTCTTGATCAATCGGATTAACATCCCCAAGGGTGATCCAACATGGCTACTGGAAGTTCTTCTCAAAATGTTGCAAATATTATAGCAGAAGGCCAGTGCACTCACAGACCCCCTTTGTTTGATGGAACAAACTATCAATGCTGGAAAAACAGAATAGCTGTCTACTTAAAGGCTAATGAGTTTGACATGTGGAGAGTAGTTGTGCATGGACTATTCGTTCCCAAGAAAACAGATGCTGAAGAAAGAGAAGTTCCAAAAAGCTGGGATGAATGGAATGCTAATGATACTCGTAAAATTCAGGTCAACTACAAAGCTGTAAACACTCTGCATTGTGCCTTGAGTGCCACAGAATACAACAGAATTGCTGGTTGTGAGACTGCCAAAGAAATCTGGGATAAGCTGGAAGTCACTCATGAAGGAACCTCTCAAGTGAAGGAGTCCAAAATAAATCTCTTTACTCTTGAGTACGAATCTTTCAAAATGAGGCCAGAGGAGTCTGTCACAGAAATGTATGACACATTTGTGAACATTACAAATCAGCTCAAGCAATTGGGAAAAGCTTATTCAGAAAGTGATATGGTGAAAAAGCTGCTCAAAGATATGCCAAAATCCTGGAGTCCTAAGACTCTAGCCATCTAGGAATACAGAAACCTGAACACCACCACACTTCATGACCTATGTGGTTCTCTGCTTACATATAAATTAGAATTGAAGCATTCTGCTGAACAGGAGAAGGAAAACAAAGAAAAGAAGAAAGGACTTGCTTTTAAAGTGTCTGCACTAGAGGAAGAAATAGAGGAGCTGACACTGGGTGAGAGTGGTTCATCTGATGATGACAATGACTCTGCAATGCTTGCCAAAAAATAAAGAAGGCTAAAAGGAAGATCAAATCAGCTTATTTACAAGAGAGGCCAAAGAAAAGATCGATTCAGAAATGATAGAGAAAGATACAGGAATGATGAGTACATGGATAATCAGTTCACTTGCTTTGAATGTGGAAACCAGGTCACATCAAAAGTGACTGTCCACTCAACAAAAAGGAAATCCCTGGAAAAGACAAAAGGAAGAAAAGGGCTATGGTTGTTGGTACCTGTGTCGAAACGTTCGGGTCCGGGGAACCTTGCCGAGACGACGTTGGTAAGAAGAAGTCGCCACTAATCTTTTTTATGGTGTGATTAGCCACCTATTTTAAGTTTAATACTAACCTAGGCTTGGCGAAGGTAGTACTAAACCTAACCATGTCTGCTTAACTAGAGTCTATGGGTTCGGGAGTCGGTTACGCTCGGGGAAGGATTAGCACCCCCGAGACGCCCGTCAAACGACGATACCTCTAGCCTAAACTAAATCTAATGGGTCAATACTAAAGGTTGCTTTTAAATCTTAATCTTGATTATTAAAAAGGGTTATAAAAGGAAAACCAAACCATTTTTGAAAATGATGTCGAGAATTCGAGGAATATAATCGAATACTGTCGATTAATCCAATCACGATTCTCTTTCACTGTTTGCTCTCTTGTTTATCCTTTTCTCTTCGAAAAAGAAATTTTGAAAATGCTATGACAAAGTCTTTTTACTATTTGATTTTTTCTTAAAACTTACCAATTTTATTAATTTCCAAAATCTTCTTTCGGATTTCTTCATTTTCCAGAACCTTCTTCTGGAATCATCCAAACTTTTATTTTCCAAAATCTCCTTTTGGGTTTGCTTAATAAGGATTCTATTTGAAAATGCTTACCTTGAAATCTCATGATTTACTAATTTCTTAATTTTGAAAATCGAATAAGAGAGCACTGATTTTTTTGAAGAAATATTTTTGGAGAAAAATGATCTTTTTGTATTTTCTTGATTATGCTTAATCTTAGAAAGAAAGGTAGGACCGAATGCAGATGATGCATGAACTGGTGTATTTTAGCCTTTTAATTAGTAAACAACGATGTATTTGGGATTAACCCGAGACCCTTCCCACGCATTATGGGGGTATCTCGGGGATAACCCAATCTCGGAGCAGGAACCAAGAATTCGTATCCGAGTACATTTACTTGGGACCCACCTGTCATCGTAAAAGATCGTTTTTTACCAATTCTTATTTAACTAACTCGCGTGAATGTCAAGTAAAAATGCATGAAAGATTGCTTTCAATTATATGTATTAAAACCGGTCTACCCGAAATCAATACAACAAACCCTTCCCATGCATTATGGGGGTATTTGTGGAAAAGATTTGTCTAAAAGAGGCTTCCAGAAATTCGTATCCGAGTACATTTATCTGAAAGACCCTTCATCTCAGTAAAAGACGGGCCTTAATACATCTCAATAACAAGGTGATGTATGATGCATATATATGGTAAAGTTCTATTTCTACTAATTACTAGCTATTACATACCAAGGCCAAACCGGGCCAATTAATGAATTAATTATAACTAAAGAAAGAAAATAAGGCTTATGAGCCGGACTGGGCTTGCTGGGGACTCTTCTGCACACTAAAGAAAATGATCAGTAATATTCAGGCAATAGCACATAACTTACCATATTGATGCAAATCAAGGATCTACATTGACTAAATGATAACCATCCTTCCAAAAATTCTTAATTACCTTTGAAGTTAATCTTTATTTGTGAAAATTAGGTCTTAATTCCAAGTTTAATTTCCTTAAAATTGAAATTAGCCCAAAGTGTCCCACATATCATCCTTAAGCTAATTTCAATCAAAGAAAATTTTTACTTTAAATTGAGACCCCATTTTCCAAACCAAAATTAACTCAAGTAATTAATTTTCAATTTTCAATTTTGGGCAAACAAGCATTCTTATACACAAATCTCAAAAATTCAATACAAAAAAAACATCTTAATCAACCATTCTTAAAGTTGGATTAAAAGATCAATTTCGGGTCAATTCAATCACAAAAAATACAAGCTCTCGGCCTCACATACTTAAATCATCCCAAAAGACAAAACATTCCATCAAAGCAATCTCAAATCAAAATTGCAAGCCATGCCCAATAACATCAACCAATTAAATAAAAATCTAATTTTAGCTTAAAGATCCTAACTTTAAATAATGCATGACCAATTAAATTGAACTCATCTTTACGAAGACTGATTTAACTAGCAAAGCATTCAAAAACTAGGCTTTTTGTATTTATTTAACATGTGAAAGTTCATTCAAGAGTGGAAATGAGCTAAATTTACCAAATTTATCACAAAATAAGGCAATCAAGCCTTAGATTGAAACCAACCAACACAAGCATGCATCAAATGGCAACATTTAGGCATAACAAGCCTGTAATCGCAGAAATTAAGCATAACTAGTCCCAAATCGCAGCAATCAAGTGTTTCGGGCTCCAAATGACTGCAATTTAAAGATAAAGGGAGAGAATTGAAGCAAATTAAAAAAAACTTACCAAAACGACACCGCTTTGAGTAAAGCTGGTGACTTTATGCCCTAACCCGTCTTCTTCTTCAACGCCCCCTCTCTTTTTCAACCCTAGTTTCGATTTCCACTCTTCTGCAACTCAATCGACCACACATTCAACCATCATTTTTGTCATAAAACAAACCTAGATCTGAGGTGCACAAGCCCCCCTTTTTTTTTTGAAGTCCCGTAAAAAAAATGAATTTTCCGAAAGAGAACCTTAAAGGAATCGAGATTCAAAAGAGGCAAAGTGATTTATCAAGCCAATACTTCTATGATTGGTCCCGATTTTCACTACCAGGCCCCTTTCAATCTTTTTCCTTCTTAATTAATCCAAAATTTCCCAGAACCCTAGATCGTGCCCCCAATTTCCTTTTTTTCAAAAAAAACCCCCCTCTCTCTCAAAACAAAGAATATATAGCGTTTGTCAATACCCTAGCCTTGAGGATAAGGGCCAAGCTCCTGATGAGCTGTCAGGTGAAACCTTCAAAACGAGTTTTTCCTTTTGCTAAGGACAAAAACCGAGTCCGTTTTGTTCTTTGTCTTCTTGTGTTCTTCCACGTTTTTTATCCTTCCTTGATTTGTCCCCTTTTTCTTATTTTGAATTTTGTCTTTTTGCAGAATTGATGACTAAGGGACTGACTTGGCAGGGCGCTGACTTGGCTACCGCGTATTCCGTTGTTTCAAGTAGGATTCCTTCCTTCTCTTTTGCTTTGTTTCTTTTGAACTATGGTGGGAAGTATGTATATTGCTGATAAAATGCTTGCCTCCTGAATGATGACATGGAAACTATACTCTCTGCTGCGATTTTAACTAATCCTTCCTGCAGGTCCTCATTTTCTCGTCCAGACGATAGCAAGGCATCTTGAGTCGAATGAGGGTTCAGGCCCGTGAGCACTCTGTAACCATGACATACTTCACAAGGTTCACTTCCTACGACCACCTCAGTTTCATCTAGTTATTCTTCACTATCAAGCACCTGATCTCGTTCCAAGCTTATGTCAGGTATTCCATCTTTTCTTTTGCCCTTAATGTCTTGTTTTGTACAAGAGTCTTGAGTACTCTGCCAACTGATGAGCATTGTACAGTTTATGTGTCATTTGAATACCTATGATGATGCTGGAGTTTGAGGTCTTGTGAGAATGCTTGCTAAATTAGCTAAGATGCGAGAATGAATGCCTGAATCTGCATGTAATTGAAAAGTTCACCCCTTTGGTCATTTGTATGTTGATCCCCTGTTTGTGTCTTGATCTCTCTGCAAAATTGCTTTCTTGAATTATTTGCTTCTAGGATGATCTTCTGTTTAGAGTGGCCTGTCAATTCTTTTTACCACCTTGCAACTCTGCCTGCTTGATTCTATGTTATTGATTTTATGTGACAATACTGATCCCATGTACTTATGAAGCAATGATAAATGACTTGTACTGTTGCCATTGCTTGTATTCCTTTTCTTTTGTCAATCTGTCGAGACAAATACTTGCCTGTTGTCTTCACCAATTGCTTGCTTAATTAGCTCTATGAACTGATATTACTGACCTCTTATTTGCATTTATCCTGCTTCACTGCTTTGGGATGCTCTTGTGTTGTATGCATTGTTCTTTTCATGGCTTTGATGGGATGATGAGACCATGAATTTAATCTTGGTCCTCTCAATCCCTAAAGCCTATAGGTAAATCTCCCCAGGCTTATGCACTCCAACTTTTGTATGTTTGTTGTGATTCTGCATGGTTCTGTGCTTTCTATCTCGGCCATCTTCTTTTCT
>AWUE01022161.1:0-22937 GCA_001974825.2 Corchorus olitorius
GGCTAAACTTAGTGAATTAGTTATATATTTTATTTCTAAAACCCTATAACAATAAATTATTAATTATGGAATTTACCCTTGAAATAACAATAAAATTTAAATTTGGGGCTAAACTTAGTGAAATTAGAGCTAAACTTACTAAAAAAAATAAAAATAGAAAAAAGAAAAAAGAGAAGAACGTGGCCTAACGTGTGATGGACACGTCAGGAGGGAGCATTGTATGGAACAAAATGGAGGGGCAAGCAGAATTATTCTTAAATATATTACTCCCTATGTTCCTATTTAATCGTCCATTCTTAGTCAAACAACTTTATCTTTGACTATTTTATTTAAAAAATATATAAATCAAAATATTTTTTAAATAATATTCATAAACATTTCAAACACAAGCTTTTTTTATACATATTTTTTTTTAAAATTTAGTTTTTGATATTTGTCCTTTAAATCATGGTCAAAAGTGAGTATGTTTTGATCAAAAATGGACAATTAAATAGAAACATAATGTGTATAATCTATAGATAATTATTACTTATAATTATATAATTATAGTAGATTATTAATATCTTTCTATAATTTTAAAAAGTTAAATATTGGATTTACGATATATTTCCATAACATACAAAATTGTGAATTTGAGATTTTATCCCTTTTTAAAAACTTTCTTTGACGAGTCCAGTTTCCAATAAGCTCTAATCAACCCGAGACATGACATTTGAGTGTTGGTTTAGCAAAAAAACATCCAGAATTATCGTTTTCCAGATAATAATGTCGTGTTGAGATTTTAGGTTTTAAAAAGCTTTATATTGATAGTCAAGACACTTTTGACTAATTTTTACCCCTATTAAATGTGGGAAGAGAAACACATGTTAAGTAAAACTGGGGGTAGTATTGTAAAGTATGATAAAAGTCTTATAGAATTTTGTGTTCCAACCAATTTTCTTAATTATTTGTGATATGGTCAAAATGGACAGATAATATGGGACGGAGGGAGTATATAGTTTCTTTGATAAACTACATAAAGGTTAATGGATTTGTTAGTAGACGTATAAGTTTTATTACCTAAAAATCTTTTTCGGTATTGTAATAAGTGATTATAAATATTGTTATAAAGCATGGTTACATAATTTGTTGGCGAATGTATAATGTTTCTTATATTTTTCGAATATGAAATGTTACTAAATTTAAAGGTAAACATATAAGGTTGTAAATAAAATACTGATAAGATTTTTTAGAAACTTCATAAGCATTTTTAGTAATTTTATATGCCTTATTTTTTTAGTAACCTTATAAAAAGGTTTAACACTTATGTAACTTTTTAATTGACCTTCAAAGATTTTTTTTTTTTGGATAAATGACCCTATAAGATTTTTTTTAGTAAGCTTAGTAGATTTTTTTTTTACTTTATATAAGATTTTAAAGTAGCCTTATATTTTTTTATAATAAGTTTTTGAATTTCTTAATTAATCTTATAATATATTTTTTATTTAATAACTCTTATAAGATTTTTTAAATAATCTTTTGAATTTTTAGTGAAATTTTCATTAATACTATGTTATTCTTGGATAAAGTATTCAACTGGCTAAATTGAATCTTACTTTTTATCTTAACATAGGATAAAGAGTACTAAATCTTTGTTTCTCATAAATTTGAAATAAAGCCAACGATTTTTAGATTCGAACAAGAATTGTTTTTGAACTGCTAATCATGTTTGCTTATAATTCCAAAAAATTCTGATGGTTAATTATTTTGCTATATCAAGTTGAAGTTTCATATTTATTTTAAGAATAGTCAAGTTGCGTACAAGTTATGGGCATGATATTTGGGAAATATCAAACTAATTTGAACCGTGTTTTTTCAGTAACTAAGTATTGTAAATTCAATAACATCAATTATTGATTAAATTGTTACCGAAATTACATATAATAATATGTTGCTGGATTTGTTGGTAAATGTAAAATTTTTTTCATAATTACATAGTTTTTCTGTAACCGTGTATTATAAATTTCATAGCCTACATTGTTATAAAATTGATATCTAATAAGTTCATGAAAATTTATTCAATTTTCTGGTTCATGTATAGTATAGTGTTTTTTGATAAAATATATAACTTTAGTAACTGACTCCTATAAATTTGATAACTTATGTTATTGATAAAATTGTTAACAACATTACTCATAAAGGAAATATTGATAAATTTATTCTCAATAATTTTTGAGAATTTTATTAGACAAATTTAATATTTTCAAAATTAACAATTATATATTAATATGTAACTTAAAATGAGTTTCAACTTTTGTTTGTTAAATTAAGTACTTAAAATTTAAGCACTCAATAATTTTTGCTACGAAATTTAAAACTGAATTTATAGTGAAAAACTGTTTGATAAGCCATTTAATGTGAAATGTAGAAAAAATATTTTTGTTGATATTTTTGTATGAAAATATTTTTATTGATATTTTTGTATGAAAATATTTTAAAAAAATACGTTAATAACAATTAAAATGGAAAGAAAAAAATTGATGAAAAAAAAACAATTAAAAAGGAATGAATTATTGATAAAAGGAATAAGAACATTTATGTGATTTAAATAACAAATCTTTCCTTAAATAATATTGTTGAATACTAAAAGTAACCTTAAACCTACTTTTTATTTTCATTGAAAATTTTAAATTAAGTGATTTCTGAACATTAATTATCAAACATATTGAAAACATTAAATCATTGAAAATTTTCTCCGGCCAAAAAAATCATTGAAAACTTTCATTTTCAACGATTTGAAAATTTTCAATGATTTATCAAACAGTATGATACTTTAATAGTTCAATCCCACGTATGGAACACGTGACAGAATACTAGTTAATTAATTATATATATGCATATCTATTATATATACCCGATATTTCATGGATCCAGTTGGCTTAAACTCCCAATCAAGGACATAATCATAGTTGCCCACGGTTGAAACCATTCTCACCACAAGGCTAGAATCTGGTCTCACCTTTCTTATCTGCAAACACAAAAATAAATTATTTAGGTTTCTAAATTAAATCATACATTCGTAATTAAATAAAATTATTCTCGTTGGGAATTAACCAATAAATTAATTACATCCATGTTGGGAATCTCTGTCTCTGTATGTCTCCACATTACATCTCCAGGATGTCTTTCAAATATGCACATGGCGTCTTCCACTAGGACAGGCTTCCCATCTTGGTCTGCATAGTAACCATCGAAGAAGACTGCATTGGCCGGACAGTCGTTGAGGGGCTCCAACGAAACTGCGTTTTGTCCCAATCCGAATTCGCCAACGTCGAAGAATGTAATGTAGTACCATTCTTCGGTTGGGTCTTGGTATGGGACCCAGAGCTCGGATATGAATCCTCGATATAAAACTTTTCGATATTTGCCCTTTTCGGGATCATAGATGGAAGCTGTGGATATTACTGTACCAGCTCGTTTATCAAATCCAACATGGAACTTCCAATTTGCCCATCTGAATCAAATTTGAAAAGTTGTACGTACCATTGATTATAATTAATTAAAATTGATTTCTGAGGGCACAGTAAAGAATTTCAATTTCGAAAGATAAGAAGATGAACATAAATGTCACGAGACAGGTTAATCCTTGGGGCTTGTGGGTCCCACTCGTTTGTCTACGTGGCTGGCCTCCAGACAGGTTCCTGATCAGCCACACACAAGCAATTGTCAACATATGAAAATATCTGTTCAGGGAGGTCCAACATGTCTCATATTCTAAAAGTTAAAGGTGCATTTTTCCCAAATTAGAGTTTACACGGCTAAATATCCTCATTTTAAGAGTTTACGAGCAAAAAGGCTTAATAAGCAAGTAGACACTTTGCCTCTATAACTTTTTAAATTTGGGACAAAGTGCTTTCTAAACTTAAAATTGTGCCACTTTGTCCCCTAAATTTGCAAAATCAGGCCAATTAACTATCCCTTGACTTAACGGTTGATTTATGGATCCGTTAAATCCCATAAAATTTGTTGACGTGACATTCTCACGTCAGCGCTCATGTGGGCCCTACCATAGCATTTTGGGTAATGTAAGGCCCACATGAGCGCTGACATGGAAATGTTACGTTAACATAAGTTCGCAACGTCATCAAATCTGACGGGAGTTAACGGAATCTGTCACGTGAAAGGGGGGATTGGCCTAATATTGCAAATTCAACTGACAAAATGACACAATTTAAAGTTTAGAGGGCAATTTGTTCTAAATTTACAAAATACATAGGGCAAAGTGGCTATTAAGCCAAACTAAAATATGCAAAGTCTCTTGATAGTAAGATATTATTCTTTATGAAGAATATATGCAAGTCACTCAAGAAGATTTATATAGTAACAAATTAATATGGAAGAAAATTAATGTATTTGACCAACCTGACAGTATTTCCATCGATCTTCAACCCTTCAATTTGGCCCGGTTGTGAGGCGGGAGCACCGTTGAGACGTGGACCAAAAGGTGGTTTCACCCTGGAAGCTCGATACTCAGTTCCCTCAGCTTTGGGCAGTGGAGCCACGTAGCGGTCTTTGTATTCAGTAATTTTCATCTCATCAACATCAACAGTCATACGAATCCCATCGATCGGCCTCAAGTACAAATTAGGCGTCCCATTCAAATAGTAACATGGGATTTTCAGCTCTCTCTTCGTCTTCTCTTGTCCAAACCACCCAATAGTTTGAGTCGAGCAAACGACTTCGGAGACATCAAGGCCTCTTTTCTCAAGCGATGCTAAAAGTGGCTCGTAGGTGTATGCCAATTCAACCGCAGCGTCTTGTTCCTCGTTGGTCAGTAAAGGGTAGCCACAACCGTTGTAGACTTTATCTGAAATGATGGAACCTTTTGACAAGTCTACTACGATTTCGTGGCTTTGCTTGTTGACCCGAGCATTGCCAAAAGCTCGACGAGGTGGGGGTTTCGTGTTGGGATTTGATAGCCATGAAAGTGTTACCGGCTTATCTGGCTCATCCAAGCCAACGTATTGGAAGGTTAGCTTTGGGCTTGGGTAGGATTTGAGGACGGCTGGAACTTGGAGCAGCTCAGCTGGGGTTAGGGAGTCTAGTGGATGGGGGTTAGAGCATGTTATTGATGATAATATAGAGAAGATGGAGAAGATGAGGAAGACTACTTTGAATAGGGAAGCCATTTTTGGGTGTGGAAACCCTAGAGCTTCCTTGCCTTTTTTATAGCCAAATGTACTGCAGTTCAAACATAGACGCAGGCAGGAAAAAAAAAATAAGAGAGAGATTAGAACTTCAATTCCGTCGTTTATATTGTGAATGAGTTTTTTAACTAGAAAAATGCAGCCATATTTTTCGTGTTTTGAATTTTAATTATATATTAAATAATGATAGGAGTTATTACTTGATACACCGTGATCAGTGTAGTTTTTGAACTCTATAAGCGGGTTCAGCGGTTAACAAGTACCTCATTACAGAATTAATTAGATTTTTAATATTTCGATCTAGTCTCTAAGGGGACACATATCACCTTCCTTGACCCGCACGTGCAGTTTCTAAACTTTATTAACGGTGTATTGAATAATTTTCCTAATGATAATAGGCTTTATAATTTTCCTAATGATAATAGGCTTTAGCTAACGGGTGCATGGCTGCACCCGTTAGACACAATTAAGAAGGAATGCAATAAATGTAAAAGTAACATTTGTCTACACTTTGAAAAAAAATAAGATGTTGAAGCCAAATAATTTTAAGTTACTAAAATACCCTTCATTTTTTTGTTAAAAATAGTATACCAAGAGTTAGGTTGAATTTGCTTAAACTGGATTTTTTTTAGGTTTTTTTTACTGGAATTTTTTAAGTTGTTCTATATGAATTTTATACTTTATATTACAATAATATGATTTACATTTTTATATAAAATTTATTATTTAAAGTTATGTAAAAATTAAATAATTTATGTAATATATTATTATTGATGTAAAAAGATAAAATGTGTTTTTTTTTATAAAAAGTAATTTTGTTAGTTCTTAATTCGATTATTTGTTTATTTGTTGACATTGAAATTAAAATAAATAACCCAAATAAATTCTCAAGTTGTTAACAGATTTTTTAGAAGAATATAGTGCTATAAGGACAATCTTATCTATAATCTTTTATCACATCAACATTTCCTTCAATGACCCACTTAATCATTGTACGTGGGACTCATACGTATTCTATTTTTACTTTTCCGACAGAATATCTCAAAAGTTACAAAATTTAGCTTTTCAACACAAAATTAAATAATTTTTTAAGTAAAATTGGCTGCTTATTTAGTGCATGGTTGCACCGGATAAACAGACCCTATGATAATAATAGGATTATTATACTCTAATAGGATTATTACATCATACACTAATAATGTAAAACAAGGAGTTTTTTTTTTTTTTTTTTGCCAGAGTAAAACAAGGAATCCATAATTAAGTTTATTTGCTTGACACATGACCCTTCTAAAATATTTTCCTTACTCGGTTAAAGTTTCAACTTAACATACTTTTGCCTTAACATTCAGTTGCCATCAATTTTGTAACTCTACTCCTACGTTGTAACATCAATATTTCTTTCAATTCTTTCGAAAAAAAGTCCAATCCTTTTTCTTTCGTTCCAAATATAAATTCTCAAATTCTGGAAATAAATTATCATTAGGATTTCACCTCCCCATTCCTTCACATTCTATTTCTATGTATGTATGATCTCTTCCAGCGGGGATCTCTCTCATATCATGTAGATATATGACCCAATCTCAAATGGATCGCTGGCCTTCTCCTACGTTTTAACATCGATATTTCTTTCAATTCTTTCCACAAAAATTAAGTCACCAATAAAAAACCCCCGGAAAAAAGAAATCTTTCATACAAATTTACCCACAATTTGACCCGGCTTGTGGTAGTCACAAAATGGGCCGAATTGAGAATGACTTTGTACCTCAAAAACCCAATCCATCCAAAATAACCTAACGAAACTAATCAACCCTCAAAACTGAAACAAGTGTTCTCGCTTCTCAAGTTATAATCGTTTAAGTCCGACCCATTTTTCTTTTTTTATTATAATTGATTCCTTGAGCCCATTATGTGAACCTTCAGTCCTTCACCAACTTCTGTTTTGAAACTAGTATAAGCCTCATATAGGATTTTTTGGCATAACCCATATATATATATAGCTAATTTAGCATATAAATTTTCCATGAGGATGGATTTTTCCTAGTGTTTCCTGTCACCCAATGGCCAAAACCATCAATATTCCCATTGATAAGGTGCAGCCAGAGGATATCAATTGCTCTTTTGTCACCACCACAAACAACAAATCCTCACACCAGGACAAAATGTAATTATTTTTGCAAGTGAAAGACTTTGGGCATGCACAGAGAGCTCGAATTAGCAAAGCAAGGTACTTAATTAAAAAGATAAGGAGAGACACCTAACAACACAACAAAATGACTATTCATGATTTTAATCTTAGGCCTTTTGAAAGTTTTGGGTCCAATCATCATAATGTCTTGCCAATGCTAGAAGGTGGGGTGAATTCATCATTCATCATCCCTAAACGGCTAAACCCAATCAAAACCCAAAAGAACACTCACCTCCCTTATTAGCTAGAGAAGATTTTTTTTTTAAAAAAAAAAGCAGCTAGAGAAGATGTGATTCATTGGATTCATGTGTGGTTGGCCTGCATGCCAAATTAATCTCCCTTTGCTTTGCATGATGAAACAAAAATGAGATCCCCTTTCTCTTAGATTATGTTTAGTGCCCCGATTCATCGGTCGTTTGACCGGTGGAGCGGTGCACCGGTCAAATGGAGTCTTAAGTATAATCTCCGTTTCAATCGCTGCTCTAATAATCTCATCTGTACAGTACCTAATCTAATCTGTACAATGTAATATCATCTATACAGTTACTAAACAGTATCAATCACACCGCTCTACTAAACAGAGCCTTCCTCTCACCAATTATAAGCAATTGAATTCCCCAATCCCCACTGGCCTGCGGGAGGGCACATCACATTTCATGCTGATGCTAATCTAACATCACCTCAGTTCCTTATATAAGAGCCAAAAGCCATGCTCCAAGAGGTCCCACTAGACCCATGTTATGGGTTACAACATGGGAGTAGCTTTTGACAAGTGGTGGAAAAGACTGCAGGATAATTTGGTGAAACTCAAAAAGATACATCTAGGCAAGAAGACGGATTGTTTTATTTTGACTTGATAAAAAGTCTCTCGAATATATATTAGGAGGACACTTGAGCCTCTCAACTTGTTATTTTATCAATTGAACCCTTAATTTCGATGTTTGGAACCAAGTGACTTTTAGTTGGACCGAAGATCAACAATTTTATCAAAATCCTTTCACATCTCAACTTGAACAAGGACAAGGCTATGTGTACTACCCTTGGACACACTATTTTTGTACACTACCATTTAAAACTGTTAGATATTGGCTTGATTTGAATAACGACCGTTGGATATAGATAGTGTACAAAAATAATCTGGTTTATGGTAGTGCAGGTTCGATGGCCAATTTGCCTATTAAATATTAGACTATTAGGGGACGTTCATTTCGAGAGTATGTGGAAATATGTCCAAATAAGGAAAGGGTTTTAAGTGAAATATTCACCTTTGGTTACTGTAGTGCGGGGTAATGGATACACCCTTACGCATCGACTTACCCGTGGTGTTGGATACGCATGATACCCACACGATATCACATTACCAAGCAGTGGCGGAGTCATAAATTTTTGTCAGTGGGATCAATATTATTATGATTTTTTTTTTCTTACAAAGAGGGAGGGTGAGGGTAAGACTCGAAGCCACACCTTTACTTGGCTTCCTTAACCTATCTACTTTTATGTGAATTGCCAAGATGTGGATTCCTTTAACATCTCTACTATTATGTGAATTGTCAAGAGGTGAATATAACAGTTTATTAGCTTTTTACCTTGAACTATTGCATCAAAAATATTTTGTCCCATAAACTTGAAATCGTGAGCATTGCCTTATAAATTTCCAAATTCTAGACAATTTGCCCCCTAGCCTTCCCAAATTAAGGACATTTACTTCCTAAAGGAAGTGACAAATTGTCCTGAATTTGAGAAGTTCAAAGACAAATTGTCTTGATTCAGTTGAAGGGCAAAATGTCCTTAGCCCTATAATTCAAAAGACAAAAAAGCTAATAAATCATTATATAAATTCAATACTATATAAAACAATGATAAATATGTTTCTCTTTTGTCCATATATATATTATAAGAATAAGGCTATCAAAATTATTCGTTGTCAATTATTCTATTTTCACATTGTGCAAAACAAGTATTGATATTTTCCAAAAAAAAACAAGTATTGATATATTAATGCTTCTATTTAAGTTCTGACTAAGGATATATAGATGATTAATAATTTTCTTAATTTTTTTTACCCAATTATTATGGGTCATGAATAGCTTTTTTTAGATTTTTAATGACTTTAGTGAGGTCATACTAACCAAGTAAACCAAGTAAGAAAAAACCATAATAAAACATAGTTAAAAGTTACAAGTACTTAAGATTTGCACTCAAGAGTAGTACTTGTACTTGTTTACTTTAAATTTGTATGTCTCCAAACAACTTAAAAATATATCCTTGTATCCAAACATCTAAATATCCCTTGTATTTGTAGTAAGTGGTATTCTTGAGTGCAAATCTTGAGTACTTATAGACTCTCCCTAAAACATATATATTTGATTAATTTTTCAAAGTTCAGTGGGGTCAATTGACCCTACTGAACCCTACATAGCTCCGCCCCTATTACCAAGTGATGCCCGACCATTTCACTTAATTAGTGAAATACCCGGCCATCCCCGCCTGCATTGGTATATACTATTACCTTGAAACAAACGGCTCCTAAATTATACTCCCTCCGTCCCATATTATCTGTCCCTTTTGTGTCGAACTAATCAAATCTTTAATTACAAAAAATATATATACAATCAAATTTTCAAAATATATGTTTTGAAAAGTTTAAGACTTAACTTAATCAAAATATAATTTTTTAAAATTTATTTTTATATAATTTTTTTATAATTAAAGATCAAATTTAGGAAACTTCGACACAAAAGGGACAGATAATATGAGACTGAGGGAGTAGTATTGTAAAGGACTTTGATAAAGCCGCTGATCTTCTATCTAATTACGGGTCACTTTGTCCGAAACTTGCAAAAATCAAGGGGTTCAAAAGACAAAATTAAAAGTTAATAAAGGACCAAAATTGTTCTTATGCAAGTTAAAGGATCTTTTCGTCCGATATACCGTATTGTTTTTGTTTTATAATGGCGAGATTGAAAACAGAAAACTTGGAAAAAAACAAAACAAAACAAAACCAAAAGTTATTTTCTACAAAAAGAAGAAGGGTTTTGATATTTGTGATGGCGATGGGCTAGTGATGGTGGCGATGATGAGTGCGCCTGCCCAGCACGCCCCCTTTCTCTCGGCCCTCTCTATTCATATCTTTTCAAGCAAAGAAGGAATATATGATGATGGCTCCAACTGCACGCCCTTTATATCTCTTTCTCCAACCAAGATTTTCTCAAGAAAAGAATAACCAGAATTTTCGGCAATTGTCACCTCCCAAACCCTATAATCATTCTATTTTAACCTTTTCCCCTCTTTCTCTAAAGACTTCTATTTTTCTTTGCGCCCATCATTTATCCAACATGCCATGCAATGCATATATGCCCAATATGCCGTTCTCTTTGGCTGCTGCTTAGAGAGAGCTGATCGAACTTATAATTCATACATGACTTATCCAATGTATAATTGCCTTTCAAAACTCAGTACCAAAAAAGAAATTGCCTTTCAAAACTTAATCTTCTTTCATTTAAAAAGTTTGTTTGGTAAATTTGTATAATGAGATTAAATTATATTAAGATGATCCTAAAATAAGGGGTTTTTAGGATCCCATTACATTAATTAGTGAATGCTTTAGTTGTTATACTTCGCTAGTGCTTATTTTGCTTGATATGATCTCATGAGATGCAATTATAGTACTTTATATGAAATTATGTTGTCGAATATATAATTATCCTTTTCTCATGTTCAATTATGGATCCTAGCATTTTTCTTTTAGCATCTTTACTGTATATTACTACAAAATTGAAGACTTCTAATGTCCATTTTATTTTGACCAAAAAAAATGTCCATTTTATATATGCAAGACAAGACAACTCTTTTTTCGTACGTATGTGCAAAACTACAAATAATTAAAGATAATTAAGATAGTAGTATATAGAAAAAATTTATGTGGATATAAAACAAAAACCATGCACGCGACCAAATCAACGTTAAAAATCACAAATTGTAACCCTTTTCCCACACTCTTTTGAATATTTTGTTAGAAAACCCAAGAGGATTTGATTTTTTTCGGAACTCTCTTTTTTCAGCCCCTAAAAGATACTATTTGTACACCAACTTCGACATATTTTTCCCAACTCTTCCATGCTCTCAAGTCTCAACCTAATCAAAGTAATGATTGTTTCTTTTCGAATTTCCTGCCACCTTCGCATATATATTCTCCCTTCCATTCTTCTATTCCTCATCATCCCTTGCCTAGCTTCCTCTTGCTTTTCTTTCTTCCCTATTTGTATTCTTCCTTCTGTGATCTCTAGCTAGTTAATTTATAGCTTTTCGAGTGTGTTTAATTTGTTAAGGAAAACAATGGGTGAAATTTCTTGCTCTAATGGGAATGGAGTTAATGGGAAGAGCCACCCTTTAACAGGTTATAGAAAGAGTTGCTGGTATGAAGAAGAGATTGAAGAGAATTTGAGATGGTCTTTTGCTCTTAATAGGTAGCTTTTATTTATTTATATACAAATACATTTATGATCAAGAAATGTTTTCCTTCAATTTATTTTCAACATGAACATTAACACCAAGCAAATTATATACGAAATTTTCCTTATCCTTTTTTCTTTTTCACGTTTCAAGCCTTCCACTTTACTTGATCGTTTTTGCATTTTTATTTGGAAAATTATCCTTCATATTTTTCATTGTCTTGGATTATTCACCCATTTTCTCTGTTTCAGGGGGTGTTGTATCATTCAGTGTATGGTTTGGGTTTCATGTTAAGCCTTTTAGCAGAAATATTTTATTTGGCATTTTTTAAATTAACAAATTATGTCTATCTAGCTAGTTGTAAGAAAATAAACAATTTTTTGGTGGAATGTAAAAATATATTTTCATGACAAGAAACATAGACAAAGCAAAATCATTAAAGAAGCTTCAAGAACTAAAAAAGGTAACATTTCCTTTGATTAATAATATGTGAGACAGACACAAAGTTCTGGCTGTCCACTATAGCTGATTTCTGGATTTTCGGCTATAAACTACCGGTTTCATATGTAAAGCACTATTAGATTTACGAAGTTCACTTTCATAATTAAGGAACAGATCCTTAAAAGTGAAAAGGTTTCAAAATCCTGGTCATGAAAAGGCCAGACAAGCCACAAGAAAGTGTCTAATAAATTAATGTTTGAAATGAACAAATTTGTAACACTTCCATTCTTTCGTAATAATTTTGTTCTTCTTCTGTCTCACAGCATATTGCATACCGCAGCAACACAGTACCAGGACATTGCCCTGTTGGACACAAAGCCCTTTGGAAAGGTTCATATTTCTAATTTTCTAATTATATAGAAAATTCTTTATCATTCTTTAATCAATGAATTTGTCCTTAATTCCTGCAAATTTACAGGCATTAGTCATTGATGGAAAGCTTCAGAGTGCAGAGGTGGATGAATTTATCTACCATGAATGTCTTGTTCATCCACCACTTCTTCATCATTCTAAGTAATCACTTTTTCTTTCTATATCATTTTTTTTTCATTTTCTTAGATTAATTTTTTTGATTAGAAGCTAAATTTTCTTGGTTTGGGTCTTATCTTATCTGAATTTTGAATTTAGTGCAAAATCTATCTTCATTATGGGTGGAGGTGAAGGCTCCACCGCCAGAGAAATACTTAGACACAAGACTGTTGAAAAGCTTGTCATGTGTGACATTGACGAGGTATTAATCTCTCACTCTTATTCTAAATTAACATTTCTTTAGTCAATAATTCTGTTTTTTATTACATATACAAATTAACCCATATTTCATGATTAATTGGTGCAGGAGGTGGTAGAATTCTGCAAGTCATACTTAATTGTAAACAGGGAAGCTTTCTGTGATCCAAGAATGGAGCTCATAATCAATGATGCCAGGTTCAATTATGTTAATTATGGATTCATTTTCTATTTTAATTTCAACAATATAATTAAGTTTCTGGCTACTAAATTAGCATATTGGTGTCAAATATTGCAGGGCAGAGCTTGAAAACAGAAAAGAATGCTATGATGTGATCATTGGAGACCTGGCAGATCCAATAGAAGGAGGCCCTTGCTATAAACTCTATACCAAATCATTTTACGAGTTCACTATTAAGCCTAGACTCAACCCTGGCGGCATATTTGTCACACAGGTAATTAGTGAATAGGAAATGTCATTTACCCATTCCAATAAGTCATATATCAAATAATACACATGCGGATATCTGGGTGGTAATATATCATACACCATACTGAATCATAATCATGTTTTTGTGTGTGCGTGCGTATGTATATGCATGCTTATGAATAGCGAATGTGTGTATGCGCGTGTGTAATAGTGTTTATATATGTGTGTGTGAGCATGTGTACGTGAGATTATGAATAGCGAAGGGATGATTAATTAGCCCCTATAATGTGTTAATTAACAAGGTTAAGTTTTCTAAATTTGTAGGCTGGGCCAGCTGGAATTTTCAGCCACACGGAAGTATTCTCTTGCATCTATAACACTTTACGGCAGGTTTTCAAATGTAATTTAGTAGCCTCGATCTTATTACTTTGACTAATTGATTAATTAATGAAATAACACAATGCTAAAAGCATCGATTTTATGTTAATAATCATTTCTTTTCATGTGCAGATGTTGTGCCGTATTCAGCTCACATTCCTTCCTATGCTGATACTTGGGGATGGGTTATGGTAAAAGCAACCAAAATTTTCTTAAGTTCTCTAGCAACATTTTGACTAATTGATTAGTTAATTGAATTATTACACAATCAACAATTCTTTTTGACTAAAAATGTGAATATATGCTTTCACATTTAGAATATAAGGGTATATCCTAAAGATTTTGAAAATGACAGGCTTCAGATTCTCCATTGGCTTTGAGTCCTGAAGAAATAGACCTAAGAATGAAACAGAGGATCAATGGAGAAAACAGATTCTTGGATGGGAAAACATTTTCATCAGCCTCTACATTAAGCAAAGCCGTTCGAAATTCGTAAGGCCTTTAATTGTCTTAAAATTTATTTAAAATATGTTAATGTTACTCATTTGAGTGATTAAAATTGGTTTTTGGAATGGGAAATTTTGGCAGATTGGACAATGAGACTGAAGTATACACTGAAGGAACAGCAAGGTTCATATATGGACATGGCAAAAACTTCCAAGAATGATAAATGGGAAAGACAAAAAATTGAAAAAAGGAAGCATTTATAGTCTATCAGCAAAGTAACACATAACACTGCAAGACACAATCTTCTTCTTTTCTTAATTTGTTCCTTAATATGTCACCTGGTGTTCACTTTTCTTTTAACTTACTAGTAAATTAATTTCATTCTGCTTCCTAATGTAGTTAACTCTAAGGAATTATATTATTGTAATGTATGAGTACTTTAATGTGTGAACAACCATCTTCTTCCCCAATTTGTCTTTCATGCTTCAAACTTTAAGATTTTCCTGCAATTTCTCCAATGGCTGCAGTCTGCAGACAGAAATGCCTAATATTATGCCCATTGGACCAACTTGAGTGAGTGGGTCTTTGGGCCTTTGGTAATTCCAATTAATACCCAAAAGCCCATTTTATGTAATTAATACTTGGGCCTTAAAAAAGATCAACATCCACTAGCAGCCCTCTATGACCTATGTATAGAAATAAAACAAAAAAATGAAAAAAAAATCTTTATTAAGAAAAAGAAGAAAAGAAAAAAGAATTGACATTTTTTTTTTTACCTATTCATGGAGAGAATGAGAATGGGGTGCCCAATGTTGCTCTTTAGGTCTAATTGACATATTGATGTTTTGCCCAATGTTTATGTATGATTGTGATTAATGCTATATTTTTGTTATTAAAGTGGAGGATGATGAGGAATCAAACACCAAATCCAGGTCAGCTTGTGTCAATTGATTGACCCAAGTAGAATTAGATGCTATTCTTCTTTCACTTATGAATTCAAAGATTAGCTACCAAAAGATCCCACTTTACTACCATAATAATGCAATGTGCATAACTAAAATGCTTAGTCAATGATGATTATAATTATTGTTATTATGAAAATGAAAGAAGGTGAAAACAAGAGATACCCATATAAAAAAACTCTTCACCAATGTGAAATGATCATAATTACTAATATTAAAATGTTAATTCAAATGTAATTTGGTGGAGTGGGCCTTTTTACTTGGCATTAATATCATTTGTAGTAAGTTTGGGTGTGGGATGATGCCAAAGCCCATCGCCATCCGACAAAGACAAGCTGAGGTTGAGGTTGAGGTGTGTGGTTCCAATTTAACCCCACAAACAATGAAACAACGATTTAATTTAAAGCAAATCATTTTTATCAAAAACCAAACCACCTTTTCATTTAGTGACTTTATAATGTCCACATTCACTATCTTCTCTTTCTAAAGCATTTTAGCATAGCATATATATACCAAACGAAAGGACTTAATATTGTCTTTTAGCATTTGGCATTTTGAAAATTATGTTGAGTAGTAACATCACTAGACATAGGCCATAGCACCCTCAGAGGCAACAAAACTGTACTCAAAATGTCAATGAAAATTACAAATTGCGAAGTTTTTATTTATTTCATTTATAGGAAAAGTTATATACGTGCTAAAAATTTGTTTTAAAGAATAGTGTTTACACTCTTTTATTTTAAATTTGTATGTCTTTAAACAACAACATAAATATATCCCTATATCCAAACACATAAATACCCCTTATATATATTTGTATAAAGTGTTGTTAATGTAGTTATTTAGCATGTATAAGCCTCTCTCCCTTTCATTATTCAATTTAATTAATATCAATCAAATTCTTACAATAACTTGATATAATATGTTTTAATCACCTTTTTTTTAACCAATCCTCTAATATCTCAGATCGAGAAATTATTAGATGGGATCGTCCCACCACATCAGTCATGGGATCAATCACTAAAATTGCGACACGTCAAGTCAATTCCAAAAATTTAGATACAATTTTAGTCCAGGGTTTAGCCCCCTTTTAAAAACAAACAATGCCATAAGGGTAAGTCTCCAAATTTAAAATATAATTAGGACAATGTTATCGAAAATTGTTGAGTTGTCATTGTATTAGTAGTTAGTCCCTCTTAATAAAAAATTAGTGGTTAGTCACATTGATGACGTAGTAAGTCAATCTCATTTAAGAATTTCTCCCTAACTAATAACTTTTATATTAAATTGTGAAGGGAATCATTATCGTGTGTATGATCTTGTTTGCGTTCAAAACTTTAACAAGGGAGCATGTGATGTACCTAGTGTTCAAGTTTCATATTAATTAATGGATGGATAGGATTCGAACCTCTATCCCTTATGTATCATATATATACCTTCTAATTTATTGTAATATAACCATCTCTTCAAGTGTGAAAAAAATAAAGGGAAAATCTAACAAAAAGGGGTGAAATAAAATAAAAAGAGGCTAGGAAATTTGATTTCACTGTGAAAATTAATTAATTTGGGAGGTTATACCTATTCAAGATGTTTAATTCTATAATCTCCAACTTAAGCGTAAGGTTGTCATATGACTCATTGGTTAAATTAGCTAATGGTAATATTTTGCTTAGCAAATAAACCATAGTAAATTTTCATTTTGTGATTTTTTTTTGGGTTTTTATTGCCTAAAACATAAACATTTTTGTTTGATCAAATTATTTGTTAGTAGAGTATCAAATTAATAATCATCTTCAAATCCTAACATTATACTCTTTCTCAAATATATACCTGTTTATTATATGACCCTGAAAAGAATCATAATCACAATTCAATTTCTTCCCATCAAAACTATTTCACAAACTCAATTTAGTAGAAAATGTGGACTCATGAGCCATGTTATTATCATATAATATTGTAATCAACAAAGTAGTAAAATGCTTGGCCAAAAAAAAAACAAAGTAGTAAAATGAAGTTTTTTTTTTTTTGGCAAGAATAGTAAAATGAAGTTTATATAATAATTTTTTGAAAACGAGTAAGGCACACATATATAAAAAGAGAATTTTACTTTCTCATGTTTAAAAACTAATGAAGCTTCGTACCAAGTACTAACTAAAACTTGAAAGCACGTTTTTCATACCAAATCCTAACATTTCAATCGTAGTAATCTTAAAAAAAAATTAAAATGGAAAAAGAAAAACTACCGAGTACCGGCCCCTACTAAAATGACTAAAACACCCTCAGCATCTTTAATATCTTGAGCTGATCTGTTTAATCCAGCATCCCCACCGGCTTTCTTTGTTGTCTAAATCTCTAATCTGATTGGCTATTGGCTACCCATGTGCCCTCCATTAGTGGCATTTTTGTCCATTTAAATACATTATCGGACCACCGTGTGGGGTAAGGATAGGAACCTTATCTACTCGTGTCTGAATAAATATATATTTGTTGTAAGAAGATTTGAATTCCAAGTCAGCAATAATTTCCTTCTATTTTCACTATAAATTCCCTCCTTCTCTTCCCCTTCGAAGCCTCGCCTTCTCTGTTTTTCTTCGGTTTTTGCTTTCAACTCATTTCAGAGCTCCAATTTCCTCAAAACCCTCTCTTTACTTCTTTTTCTTCTTCAACTTTCTCAAGCTATGGATTCTCCTTTCAATACCCTCTTGTTTGGTAATTAATATAAAACTTTCTTCTTCTTTTTCTTTTCTTCCCTCTGTTTCCTCTGTAATTTCTTGTTCTGATTTTTGGAACTGTTTTCTTTTCTTATAAACAGATTTGGATGACACCCTTTACCCTTCCAACGTCGGATTAGCTCAAGCTGTCAAGAAAAACATCGATGGTTCGTCACATTTCATAACTCAAAAAAAAAAAAATTCATTAACATGATCGATAAGAAAAAATAATGAAATAAACAAGAAATTTCCAGAAATCTAAAAACTTCTTAATTTGAGAAATTATGATGTTGCCCTTTTGTCGGTTGAATTTGTTCCCCCTCCACCGCTCCACCGCTTCTGTTTCTTTATTTTCTTTTCTTTTGTTGCGTTTTTGTTTTTTGATGTTTTCTTTGTTTTATTGAGGTCTTTAATTTGTTTAATTAGTTGTGTTTTGGGTCTGTTTACTCATTGTGTCGTTTATAATAATTATATTATTTCTTCAGATTTTCTAATGGAGAAATGTGGATTCCCGGAGAGCAAAGCTACAAGTCTAAGAGTCGAATTGTTCAAAACTTACGGCAGCACTCTCGCCGGTTTACGAGTAATTATCATTTAATTAAATTAAACTTGTAATTAATTTCATAGTAATCAATTCCATAATTAAAAAAGTTTCCTAATTTGATCGTCTTCCTTCCTTTGAATTTTGCTGTTGCAGGCGTTAGGCTATGACATCGATGCCGATGATTACCACGGGTAAGAACCAACTCATCGGTCAATCTTCGTGTTTTGCTTAAATTTGGAATTATAGTTAGCATTTAGTTTTGACTTTGGTTTTTTTGGTTACTTTTGAAAATTACCAGTTTCGTGCACGGAAGATTGCCATACGACGTGATCAAACCAGACCCTCAACTACGTAATCTCTTACGTAGCATCACCCAAAGAAAAATTGTAAGTTTGACAACAAAAAAAAGTCGTAAAATTGAAAATCAAATTGTATTTTACTGCTTCAAGGTTTTGATTTTTTCTTTTTGTTACTCTGTTTCTGGGTTGTGTAGATTTTTACGAATTCGGACAGGGTTCATGCGATGAAGTGTCTGAAAAGACTAGGATTAGAAGACTGTTTCGACCAAATCATTTGTTTTGAGACATTGAATCCAAACTTACCTAATTCAACTCGTCCCGATGAGTTCCCTGTCGTCTTGAAACCCTCCGTTGATGCCATGAAAATCGCTCTCGAAGCTTCCAAAGTTGATCCTCGACGCACTGTAAGAATTTTTAAAATTTTCTTATTTTCTTTGTTTTGATGGTGAAAGAAATGAAACCATGAAAGTGACACTAAATTTAATTATTTTAAACTGATTGCAGCTGTTTTTCGACGACAATGTTCGGAATATTGCCGCTGGAAAAGCCATGGGCCTGTGGACTTGTCTGGTAATTTTCCTTTCTTAGAAAGAAAATTGTCAAATTTAGACTAAATTTTCAAATTAATTAGCTTTAATTGATCCCTTTAATTATTTACAGGTTGGAAAGACAGTGAAGACAAAGGAAGCGGATTATGCAATGGAGACGGTCAACAATTTGGCTCAAGTAATACCAGAAATCTGGGTCAACCAAACCGACGGTGGAGATGAAAGGATCACTAGAAGCATAAGCGAATTGGATTCCATGTTGGCTGCAGCAACACCGGTTGGAGCTTGATCAATTTCAAGGTCTCCTTCGGAGGGGGAACCAATTGAAAATGATGTTTGGCTAATTAGGGGACCCATTTATGTACATAATCATGTTAATCATGTGGATACAATATTAAAAAGTGCATATGTGTTAATATATTTATGTGTATCAAAATGGGTTGTTTCCCATCAAATAAAAATTATCTAATCTAAGTACATAATAAAATCTTTGCCTTCAATTCCATCAATTGCAAGATTATATGAATTCATTTTTTTTTTCAGTTAAATTAGTTCAGCTTTTTTTTTTTTTTTTCCAAAAGAAAAGTTAAATTAGTTCAGCTTGAATTTTCTTTTAACACGCTAAAAGAAACTATACTATACTACAAATTAATAAAAGGCGGAAAAAAAAGGACAAGAGTTTGAATTCATATTTAGTCGTATGAGTATGAAGCTCCCTGCCATCAATTCTAATTAGTTAATTTTAGACTCAAATGTTTTGGAAAAATGGAAGTAACTTCTAGAAAGAAACTTTGTTTATATCTTATTGGAGAAGCTTGATTGGAATATATAATGGTGGAATGTGGAACATTAGGTGATAGAAAAGATTGCTTTCACACACATAAGCTTGATTTAACTTATCTTTCTATATAAACCAAATAAGATTAAATAAATATATATTGCTGATCCTAGTATCCCCATTCCAAATAATTCCCACTAGATGGTGTCACCCAAAAGTGAGTCACTGAGAAATATGATGATATTGATATGAAACACCAACTTGTTCTTATATATGCTATAATATTTATTACTATTAAAAAAATCTGTTGATGACTAAATTATCAACAAGGACGACCTTTGCGGATCGTCAAGGTTAACCTTTGAAACCTAGGAAGGTAGAAGACTTGCAAAGCAATAAACACCTAGGAGTGCAGGGTTTGATCCCCGCGTTAGCACTCCGACGGTCAAGTCAGCAGATCGTCCAAGTATTAGAGAATATTTAGGAGCTAGGTTTAGAGATTAGGGTTGGAATTAGAGAATAAATGAGAGAAGTGTACCCTATTTATAGTGGTAGCTGGTCCATAGAGTGGATTCCCGCGTGGGCTTAACTCTGGCCCAGGCCCAAGTGTACGGAAGTTGAATGGGCCCTTGAGTCGATCCATATTTGAGCTCCGCCGGGTGCTGATTATAGAAGTGTGCCGTTCGGCATACTATACACAACGTGGTCGGTCGTCATAGTTTACTCAGATTGTGCAATTGAGAGTTAGACTCAACAATTGCCCCCCAGGCGTGAGGGCGGTTATAAAGTGACCGCTCGAACGGCTCATTTACTATTCACCAGGGCAGGGTGGGCTGGGCGAACGTCGCAAGTATCTACTGTTTGTAATTGAATGCGCATGGAGAACAAAGTCACGACAATACGTTGTAAAACCATGAAATAAAATAGCGATGAGCTGCAATGTGTTGAGTTTGGTGAACTCAGATTCGATGTTCTCACGAAGAGTCCAGATCGAAAGCTAAGTGAAATGGAAATATGGGTGCTCGGCAATGTATTAATGTTGGAGGATCGGCAAGGTATTGATATCGGACGATCGACAATGTCTTGGAAGCTTTGATTGTAATATGCTTATAGAGAGGGTCCAAGATTAGAGTTTAGCTTGTAGGTTCGGCTGCGCAATGTGTGAACCAAACTTCATAACACCAAAGTACATGTAGTCAGTCGACCATTGTCTCATCAGTGGCGAAATGACTTTGGAATTTCAAGTCTTGAGCTTGGAAAAATCCTTTGAAACAGCAACTTGCCAAACTTTTAGTTGACTCTTGGAACTGGTAATGCCACGTGCCTGCATTGTTGTTGTTCGCACATGTTCCAAGGCCGTACTCTCCACTCTAAAAATATTACTCTTGATTTCCTTCATGAAAACAAGTCTTCTCTCTTCATATTCCTCAATTCATGCCTTTGTTAATCGTATTTAACAAAATCACTTGATGTCCCACAACTGGACGTGTCAAGAGGCTAGTGGTTCCTTTTTGAATTGGCACGCAGGTCAAGGCTGGGCTGCAAGGCTGTCAAAATTTTTCCTCTTTTTTTTTTAATATTTACCACCACTTTCTACCCAAATATTTACTTCTTCTGTTCACTCGAATATAGGGTTCAAGTTTTTGTTTTTCTTTTGCAGTCACCGTAGACCACCGCTCTCTCCATCGATTATTGCTCTGTTTTCTTCAATTTTAGTTGTATCGGAATCGTCTTGGAGTGGGTTTTCGGGAGTCGAAGTTTCCTTGTCTTATTTTCGCCGGATTTGTGGCGAAATTGTCGATTGGGTTTTGGGCTTTTGCGTTTTTCCGGCGAGGATTGTTGTCGGTGCAATTTTCTTTATCTGTGCTGTGCTTGTACGATTCGTTTGAGTGAATCCAGACCCGTCGCTTGGCATCTCTACTCTCGGTAAGCTTTGCTGTTCTAGATGATTTTCCTTTAATTTTTTGTGTATGCAAACATGTCTTCAAGCAATTTTCATGAGGCAGAGGAGTCATTTTCGGGTTTGTCAGTTCCTATGCCTAGTGGTAGTAGTCTAGAAACAAAAGAAGAGGTGGGTGAGGGTGATAATGATCAAAGTGAGGAAGTTCGGCAGGTTTATGAGGGTGGAGGGACGAGTAGTAATGATGATGGTGGCGGTGAGGGCAATGGTGAAGTTACCAGCTCGGTTGTAGCCCAAGATAGGGTAGGTATTGGTGCTGTGGTAACAACTTCTGCTAGTCAATGTCGTGGCTGGATTGAAGAGTATAATAGGGAGGCTGAGTCTAAATTCCCGGCGGCATTGGGGTGTATAACTAAGTATTGGTGTGGCGGCGTAAAGCAGAGCATCACATATGCTAGAACCAAAGCTTGTATGTTCGGCTTGACTGGGACTTCCACTTATCAATTTTGCTTGCCAAATAAGGAGGACAGGATCTTCCACATTCGGAATGATGCAAAGGGGCTCTTTTTTTACAAGTCAGCGTTTGAAATGGGTTTTAGACTTCCTTGCCATCGTTTCATTGCAGACGTGCTAAGGTTCTATAATATTGCTCCTTCCCAGTTCATGCCAAACGCTTGGAGACAGCTGGTGTGCATACTTGTGGTTTGTGTGTATTACAATCTTCAGCCGAGCGTCAATGTTGTTCGAGACTTGTATGAGCTTTCAAATAGTGATGGGTGGTGCAGCCTACAAATGAGGTCAGGATACGGGGGAACCAGGTTTAAAGGGAATGATAGTCATCATAAGTGGAAGTGGGAATTTTTCGGAGTTGAGGTGGAAGAAAGAGCATC
>AWUE01022162.1:0-12114 GCA_001974825.2 Corchorus olitorius
GCTAGGACTCTACAAGATTGAAGAACCCTAAATTTTGCTCAAACTAGAACAAAGAAGCTAAGATAATCAATTTGGGTGAAAACCTCAATTTATTAATCAACTCAACTTGTGTTTACAAGAGGGGGGTTGGTGCCTTTATATAGGCAAGAAGGGGGGGCGGCTCTGATATAAATGCCTATGCCCTAAGGGTAAAGGAAAAAGCTAGGAAGGATTCTACTCCTTATTCTACTAGGAAAAGGAAAATAACAGACAAGGATTGGACTTAGTCAAACAAGGCCCAACCCAATGTTATCTAAACTAAATAAATAGCTAATTAAAATAGAATTAAGCCCACAATGGCCAAATTACAACTCTAATGACCTAATGCTCATCGATTTCAAGAAGAGTGCACAACTTGGAATCGATGGGAATATTCCTTTGATGATGGTCTCCAATGGGCTTCAAAGGATCTCCGATGGCCTTTAACTCTTCAAGATGAACTCTAATGAGGCCAAACAAAGCTTCCTTGAATCTTTTAGCTCTTGCCCTTGTCATTGGGCTTAATGGCATCTTCAATGGATCAAATGGCATCTTAGGCAATTCCAATGAGCTTGAAACCTTCTCCAATGATCTTGGAACCTTCTCCAATGAACTTGGAACCTTCTCCAATGAACTTGGAACCTTCTCCAATGAGCTTGGAACTTGCTCCAATGAGCTTGGAACTTGCTCCAATGAACTTCTAGCATCTTCAAGCTTCTTCAAGCCTCCTTGCCGCATATGCACATTCCCTCCATGATCTCCATTGTGCTCTTCTAGACCATGATGAGTCCTTGGCGCATCACTTAATGAGATGATGTACACTGAAATTGTAAATGCATGTGTTCCTACAAAATATGCCTAACAAAAGTGTGTATAAAACACAATACTCATTTATGTGAATATGCTCCTTTCTCTAAAGGTGATTTATTTTGATGATATGCTTAACTATGGGAATGTAATGGTGTTTATACCTCAATTTACAATTGAGGGTAAATTGGTCTTATCATAATTATAATCAAGATGAGTGGTTAGGATTTAATCAAAATTCCTAAAGAAACTAGGTTTCTGCACCACCCTAGTTCAAATTGAATTAGGAAAGTCTTGTGAATTAATTACAAGGGCTGAAATTAATTAATTAAATAATAATTATTGAATAATTATTATCAAAAGTCCCATGAGTGCCGCCCCTACCCAGGTGAGTGGCAGAGGAAATCAATCAAAAGCAGTTTCCTTTGATATTGCTGCCTGCTAGGGAGGCAAACAGATAAAAAAGGAAAATTGCTTGTCATCTGCCCATGAGATGAAAAATACCTCATGGACATACATAGCAAGGCGCAAGTCGTCTCCCATATAGAGGAGAGGCCGCCCTCTGCCCTGCAGAGAGATATTTTTCTCTTCCTGTAGGAAGGAGGCAGAGAGTTAAAGTTTGTCAGCAAGAGAAACATCTGTGCACATGAGAGAGGCATGAGATTTTCAACCTCACACCTCCTCCATATAGTCGACCAACCATAGTGGAGAAATCGCCTAGCCTTGTTCCCCTCCTTGGGAGGCGAAATTGCAACTTGTATTTTGTTCAATTAAGGACAAAATAGTAAAATTGACCAATTGAAGAGGCTAGAGGCTGCGATTTCTACCAAGGAGCATACCATGATGATCCTTGAGCTATGTAGATCATCTTGGTAAAATTTCACCTCATTCTGACATCGGAGTAAAAACTTATGTCCGGTTTTCAGTTAAGGACATTTTTGGGAGTGAAACCAAATTCATCATGACAGAGAGCTCGAATTAACTTGGGATTTTTCCATAGTCTTATGGAGATAATCTAAGCCTACTGGTGAAATTTTGGTTAAATCCGAGATCGTTTGCAACTTTTGCATTCTTTTCAATTGAGGACATATGGCTTTCTCACCCCGGTTTAAGCCATTTTCTTAATTAATTATTATTTTCATGATTTGAAGAGCTAAATATGACTAAGTATGAGTAATTTCGTGGCCTTGATGATCAAAGTCCAATTCGTGTTGTCAATCGGCCACTACTTAGTCAAAATAGCTAATTTCAGCACAAAAGAAGGAACGAAAGCCTGCTGCAATGTGATAGGCAGAAGGAAGAATTGTCATCAACTACCCAGGAGGCAGATTTCCATCTCTCATCCAAGCAGAGTGGCGCCCTAGCATCTATTTTACTCTCTCCTCACCAGTTGGAGGCAATCAGAAGGAGAAGGAAGCTTCACTGCACCTTCCTGGAGGCTGTCATTTGTATAGGAGGAGGATTTTGCCTTTCTCAGCAAGGCAAGCCCATTAAATGCTCAAGCCCAAACCGTCCCCTATATAAAGGGAGGCCATTCTCAGGTTTCAGCAGATTCCGCATCTCAGACATTTCTCCCGAGAAATCAAAATTCAGCTCCTGCAGCTACAAACTTGCTCCGCGCAAAAAAACCAAGCTCCGTGCGTATTTTCTCTCTGCCTCTGCGCCATTTTCACCTTGTTCATCACGAGTTCTTCACTCGTTCTTCATATTTTCCTTGATTAGATATTGTCGCAGTACAAACAAACACTCTTTTAGTGTTTTCTCTTGCTTCAATCTTGTCTTCGGACATACAAATACTGTACACGTGTTCTTCATTCAGAAATAACAGATCAGTTTGTTATTTTCTTTTCAATTTCAATTGCAATCAAAGCAGATCTCCCAGATCTGATCCAAAAGAGAAGAGGCCCAGTTATGAGAAGTAGTTCGTGTGGATCCAATGATTTAGATGCTCCGGTGTGACTTTGATCCAGTCCCCACAATCGTTCTGATCTTTTAATCTATTGCTCCGCGCACCAGATCTTGTTTTTACAACCTCTTTGTCAATTTCAGCAAATTGACTGGCACGCCCTTACGCTGTTATAAAGAATTCTCCACGAAAACTCTAGCAAGAGATTTTTGGCACAACAAATGGTGAAAATGTCAAAGGTTAAAAAGTGGTTATTTAAATTCTATGCAATGTCTAAATAGTGAATGAAAAGATCATAAAAGATGAAACATGCTCCTTGTATCTAGTAATGTAATATGGTATGTATGTGACTGATGGGAATTTAAAATGTCATAACATGACCAATGGTGACATATACTCTTATGCTGTGGCCTAAAAGAAAAGTCTCGACACTGCTATGTGGCTTGTTTGTTTCCTCCTCTCTTTGTCGGGTATTTCTGCTGGCCTTTTATTAAAGTTGGTGGAGGTTTGTTTGATTCTGAAAATTGTTATGTTGCAAGCTGTGAGAGAGGGCAGTGGCGTGCCTTGCTGCCACCACTTTGTCTTTGGGGTTTTAATTGATTTTGGCTATATACTCAACCATTTTTCCCTTGTAGTTCGCCACCTGTTTTGAGCAATGGGAATAAATGTAAAGTGTATAACGTGGCCAATCCCTTCTCATCCACCTCAAGTATATTCCCCTTGTGCACAAGTGATGAATTTTATTTTGGCAACTTAGTGACCCGTGTAAAGGCAAAGTAATTGGAATGCATTTTTTTATGTATTATTATATATATTTTTTAGTGAAAACGAAAATATAAACACATTTCTCTTGTTGGTGTACGTGGCATTATGGGGCATGCAATGTCCAACACCAAAGTACCCATCTTGATGCCCGTTTGGCCTTCTTCAATTTCCGCTTTTTTCCTTCTTTTTTTTTGGAGTCTCGCAATTTTGCTTAAAAGGAATTAAATATAGAAAATTATTTGTATTTCTTTGAAAATTTGTTAGGAGAGAAATGAAAATCTTTTGGGTATCTGTTATGTCAACTTATTAAAAAGAGAATTTAAAGGAATTAATAAGACTTTCTCGAAAGGCTTCATTATATCTTTTTGTATTTTTTTTTGTATTTTGTCGTTCACGAATGCAATCAAATATAAGAAATACTAATTCGTAAAATGGTGGTCTATCCTGCCCGAATGCTAGAATAATTAGCAATCGACCTAAATCATCCCCTAAATACGAACTAATAAATTAATTAAATACTAAATTCAAGCTAAAAAGGGTGTTTACAGCTGTCCTTCTTTGTGAACTTCCCAACAATTAGAAAGTGTGGAAAAGTGTAAGATTTGTATACTTTATGAGAGCTAGGAAGTTCGCAAAGACGTAGACACCGTTTCTATTCAGCATGACTTGAAAGGAATTCCGAGTTGGAAACGAAATCTTGATTTTAAAACAGAAATCCGAAAGCAGGATTTACGGAATTTGACAAAACAAAAGTACCTGAACATGCTTTCATGAAAATCTAATCAGAGACTTAAGCAGGTTTTTCTAAGGCGAGATTCTAATGAGAGACCGAAGCAGGTTTGATTAAACGAAACTCTAAGCCGAGACTTGAGCAGGTTTACTTAAATGGAAATTCTAAACAAGAACCTAAGCAGGTTCGATTAAACGAAGCTCTAAGAAGAGACCTAAGCAGGTTCATTTAAACGGAAATTCTAAATGGGGACCTAAGCAGGTTTGATCAAACAAAACTCTAAGCAGAGACCTAAGCAGGCTTACTTAAATGGAAATTCTGAACAAGGACCTAGGCAGGTTTGATTAAACGAAGCTCTAAGCAGAGACCTAAGCAGGTTTACTTAAATGGAAATTCTGAACAAGGACCTAAGCAAGTTTGATTGAACGAAGCTCTAAGTAGAGACCTGAGCCGCTTTACTTAAACGAAAATTCTAAATGGAGACCTAGGTAGGTTCGATGAAAATTCTAGACATAGACCTAAGCATGTTTATTTAGACGAAAACCCTAAGCCAAGAAACAATCAGTTGCAAATGAAAGATGCATAATGAATGGAATGTTGTTGTTGTTGTTGTTGTTTGTTTTCTTTTTTTGTTTAAGATTTGCTAATTTTGGCTTAACTAATCAACTTAGCCAAAAATTGAGTATTAGGTTTAGGCATAATTGAGTTAAATTTCATAAGTATGAAACTTAATTTACTCAAGAACCTTAAAACCTAATTTGTCATGGCCTTAGTTGCAAAAATTGCAACTTTGGCGGCATGTAAACTAGGGTTTCGACCTTACTTAATTTTTAAGGCCAAAATTAATTTAATTTTCTTAAAAATATTAATATAATTAATTTTTGGCAGCCATAATTAATATTTTTGCCAAAATAAAATTATGAAATAATTTTAAGGTGGTAAAGATTTTATTTTCACCAACTTATTAACAAAAATTGTGTGTTAACAACTTTGTTAATTTTGTTGCAATTGCCAAGGATCTTGTTGGAGCGCTCCTGAAAATTCCTAAGGTGGAAAATGTGGAAGAAATTCCTTCAAATCTGGAGCTTGAGATGGCTATTGGAGATATTGAAATTTTCTTCAACAATGCCAAGTGTGTTGCTATGGAGGAGATTGCAGATTCAATCTAAGTGCAATTGACATCTTATGTGCTTCCCCTAGAATTGATCCTCATGTTGTTCAATTTTGGCGTAACTTTCCAATCCTCTTCAAAGTATTTGCTGCTGACTACAACCATACTTCCAAAGCATTGGCCCAGATTCATCTGACCAAGGCCAAATACTTGACTGGTAGAGGAGAGCTAGAACTTGAGATTATGAAGTTACATGAGATGGCTAATCCTACTGATCATGAAGTACTTCTCAACACACTTTTCGACAATCTTAGAGCTCAGATGAGCAAGGTGGAGGGCGAACTCACTGCTCTGAGGACTAATAGGGTGCAAGCCAGTATAGAGAAGTGAAAGCAGATTGAACTCACTGCTTCCCTGGTTGATATCACGGGGCTTGAGGAAGAGATGAGTACAAAATATTTCCAATTGGAGCAATTGAACAACATTTTTCAGACTTGGAAAGGAAATATCCCCAACTACTTTGAGGTCTTCAACGTAGATGATCCATTTGCTGAAGTCGAAGAGGAAGAGGCCAAGGTGTCAGACGAAGATGAGTAGTCCTCACATCCTAGCTTAGGATTTTATTTCCTTCCGTACTTTTTATGTTTCTCAAGTAATCTTATGACTTTAAGATTTTTGTTTTTCAATTTCAAACAAGTTGAGTTTTTGTCTTGATTTGGTGGCAATGAATTTCTAGACAACTTTATATTAGTGGCCTTTATTGTTTTTAGCCATCTAACTTAAACAAAATCCTTAGTCAAATTAATCTCTTGGTCTTTGATTAAAACCATAAAGATTAAATACTTAGAATTTATTTTGGAGTTAAATTGCCAATATTACTTAGAAATTTTTCGGCAATAACACCAAAAATTCCTTGAAAAATTCGGCCTCCCTCTTTTCAATAAGGCCAAATTTTGAAAAAGTTAAATTCCACAACACTTGTAAAATTTTAGTGATGGAATTTTTCCTTTTTACTTCCAATTTTCGCCACACATAGTGTTAGTGGCAAAATTTTGAATTTTTCATTACTTCACAAGTAATAAAAATGTTAGTTTTTATTTTAAAGCCGCAAGAACGCAATTGGGGCGGCTAAGTCCGCGAAGCGTGTAAGTTTTATACTTCAGTGAAGCATGTGGCTGTGAGTTGAGTCATAGCCACATCATCTAACTCCTCCTCCATGTCACAGGATTTGGGTCAGACTTTGCCTCCCATGCAGTTGGATAGTACTTCTTCAAATAGCGCCCATTGATGAAGTTTTTATGGGAATCACCATCCTCGGTCTCTAACCAGTAGGCACCATTCTTAAGTACTTTCTTGATACGGAAAGGTCTTTCCCACTTAGGAGACCACTTTACACGTTTCTTAGAGCCAAGAAGCAAGAAAGCTTTCCATACTAGTTCGCCTTCGATGAAACTTCGTCGACAAAGTTTCTTGTTATAACTTCTTTCTGCCTTCTTCTTCTGTGCTTGCAGGTGATTCAAAGCATCCAACCTTTTAGAGTTAAGGTCTTCAAGCTCGGTCATCATGGCATCATTCTAGTCATACCACTGTAAGTTGTTTTGGAATGCAACTCTGGCTGACTTAGCAAAAAGTTCCATAGGAACCATCGCATCATGACCATAGGTGAGGCTAAATGGACTCACACCAGTACTCGAACGTTGTGACATTCGATATGCCCACAGAGCCTTAGGCAAGACGCTATCCTATTTACCAGGTTTGTCTTTTATCATCTTCTCTATGATGCTTATCATCACTTTGTTAGAAGCTTCGGCCTGTCCATTAGCCTGTGCATAGTATGGCGTGGACTTAGTGAACTTTAGGCCAAATTTTCTTTCTAGACTCCTTGTGATCTCACCATCAAAGTTAGTGCCCTGATCAGTAGTGAGAGGCTCTGGAATCCCAAAGCGATAGATGATGTGTTCCTTGATGAATTTCTTGATGTCATTATGAGCTATGCCATTCAGAGCTTTTGCCTCCACCCACTTGGTGAAGTAATCTATGGCAACTATAATAAAGCAGACACCTCCCTTGGCTGGTGGGTAAATTTTTCCAATGAGGTCAATTGCCCAACCTCTGAATGGCCAAGGCTTTATTATAGAGTGTAGCTCTTCTGATGGAAGTCTCCAGATAGGGCCATACTTCTGACAAGCTTGGTAACCTTTGGCAATTTTCATACACTATTTCATGATAGTTGGCCAATAAAAGCCATGATGGCGTATTAGCCATCTCATCTTCCTTCCAGCTTGATGTGCACCACATAAGCCTTCATGTACATCCTTGATGACGTTCTTAGCTTCTTCATTGTATAGACATCTCATTAAAGATCCGTCTAAGTCTTTTCGGTACAACTCAGCGGCTAAGACAATATAGTGCATAGCCAAAGTCCTTATCCTTCTACTAACCCTTATTGATGGATTTTGAAGATAATCAAGGAATGGTTGGCGCCAATCATCAAGCTTGTGTACTATGTTTTACACTTCAAACACATTGTCCCTAGTAAATGTTGAAGGCATGCTCCTCCTCTCAACGTTTACTACTGTCTTCCAAATATCATCTTGGAATGTAAGGCCAGATGCAAGTTGTGCAGCAACATTTGCAGCTTCGTTTCTATGCCTGGGGACATGCTCTACTCGTACATCATCAAACTTCTCTAACAACTGCACTGCCACTGCATAAGTAGGATAACAAGGATGGACTTGTGCAATTGAACTCTCTAGTAAGTTGGTTAATTACCAGTAAAGAGTCACCTTTGATATGTACTGTGGATACTTGCATCTTCCTGAGTAATTCTAAACCAATGATAAGTGCCTCATACTCAGCTTGATTGTTAGTACAATCAAAGTCTAAGTGGAATGACATCATGGTATAGTCATCATCAGGGGAGGTGATTACAATTCCTGAACCTGCTGAGTTGGTAGTGCTGGAACCATCAAACTCAAGTACCCATGGTATTAACGATACCTCCATGACAAAAGTTCACATCTCCAATTCCTCACCCAAGTCTAGGCAAGGGTGGCCGGCTAGGAAGTCAGCAATAGCTTGTCCTTTCACTGCCTTTTGAGGTATATACTTGAAACTGAACTCAGAGAGTGCTAAGCACCATTTGCCTAATCGGCCTTTAAGGAGAGGCCGAGTTAGCATGTACTTTATTATGTTAGTTTTAGTAATAACACAGACATCAAAATAGAGCATGTAATGTATAAGTTTTATTGCTGCAAAGGAAAATGACAAACAAATCTTCTCAATAGGACTGTATCTGGTTTCTACATCAGTAAGAGTCTTACTTAAGTAGTACACTGCTTGTTCCTTCCCTTTTCCTAATCCCTGAGCCAACCTCTCTAGGTTGTGTATCCATGGGACCTCCTCTATGATAGGAGCACATGGAAGCGGCTTGAAGGGGATCAAAGCATCAGGCCACACAAGATTTTCCATTACCTCTTTCAAGGCTTCTTGTTTGACTTCTCCAGTGGAGATGATAGGGTATGGCCGACCATACTTGTCCTGCCCTATGAACCTGATTGGTCCAGGGGTTCCATCATAAAACCTTACCTCTACTGCATTGGATTCAACTTTGAATGGTCTATTGTCTGCCTTGACCTGTTGCGCCAAAAATCTCTTGCTAGAGTTTTCGCGGAGAATTCTTTATGACAGCGTAAGGGCGTGCCAGTCAATTTGCTAAAATTGACAAAGAGGTTGTAAAAACAAGACTGGATCAAAGTCACACCGGAGCATCTAAATCATTAGATCCACACGAACTGCTTCTCAAACTGGGCCTTCCTCTTTTTTGGATCAGATCTGAGAGATCTTCTTTGATTGTGATTGAAATTGAAAAGAAAATAACAAACTGATCTGTTATTTCTGAATGAAGAACACGTGTACAGTGTTTGTATGTCCGGAGACAAGATTGAAACAAGAGAAAAACACTAAAAGAGTGTTTGTTTGTCCGGAGACAAGATCTAAACAAGGAAAATATGAAGAACGAGAGAATAACTCGTGATGAACAAGGTGAAAATGGCGCAGAGCCAGAGAGAAAATAAGCACGGAGCTTGGTTTTTTGCGCGGAGCAAGTTTGTAGCTGCAGGAGCTGGTTTTTGATTTCTCGGGAGAAATGTCTGAGATGCGGAATCTGCCTGAAACCTGAGAATGGCCTCCCTTTATATAGGGGACGGTTTGGGCTTGAGCATTTAATGCCATTGCCTTGCTGAGAAAGGCAAAATCTTCTCCTATGCAGATGACAGCTTTCAGGAAAGTGCAGTGAAGCTTCCTTCTTCTTCTGATTGCATTCAACTGCTTGGGAGAGGATTGGACATGCATAAGGGCGCCACTTTGCTAGGATAGGGGACGAAAATATTCCTCCTGGGTAGTTGATGACAATTCTTCCTTCTGCCTATCACAGTGCAGCAGGCTCTTGTTGCTTCTTTTGTGCTGAATTTAGCTAATTTGGCTAAGTAGTGGCCAATTGACATCATGATTTGAACTCTAATCATCAAAGCCACGAAATTACCCATACTTGGCCATATTTAGCTCTTTAAATCATGAAAATAAGAATTAATTAAGAAAATGGTTTAAACCGGGGTGAGAAAACCATATGTCCTTAATTGAAAAGAATGCAAAAGTTGCAAACGATCTCGGATTTAACCAAAATTTCACCAGTAAGCTTAGAATATCTCCATAAGATCATGGAAAAAATCCCAAGTTAATTCGAGCTCTTCATCATGGCGAATTTGGTTTCACTCCCGAAAATGTCCTTAATTGAAAATCAGGCATAAGTTTTTACTCCGATGTCAGAATGAAGTGAAATTTTACCATGATGATCTACATAGCTCAAGGATCATCATGGTATGCTCCTTGGAAGAAATCGCAGCCTCTAGCCTCTCCAATTGGTCAATTTCACTATTTTGTCCTTAATTGAACAAAATACAAGTTGCAATTTCACCTCCCGGGGCGGGAAGGAGGCTAGGCGTTTTCTCCATAGTGGTAGGTCGACTATATGGAGGAGGTGTGAGGTTGAAATCTCATGCCTCTCTCACGTGCACAGATGTTTCTCTTGCTGACAAACTTTAGCTCTCTGCCTCCTTCCTGCAGGAAGAGAAAAATATCTCTCTGCAGGGCAGAGGGCGGCCTCTCCTCTGACTGGGAGACGACTTAGGCCTTCCTATGTATGTCCATGAGGTATTTTTCATCTCATGGTCAGATGGTAAGCAATTTTCCTTATTTACTTGTTTGCCTCCTTATCAGGCAACAATATTAAAGGAAACTGCTTCTGATTTGATTCTGTGTGCCACTCAACTGGGTAGCAGCGGCATACACTAGAAATTTAATAATAATTATTCAAAAATAATTATTATTTAATTAGTAATTAATTAATTTCAGCCCTTGCAATTAATTTACAAGACTTTCCTAATTCGATTTGAATCAGGGTGGTGCAGAAACCTAGTTTCTTTAAGAATTTTTATTAAATCCTAACCACACATCTTGATTATAATTATGATAAGACCAATTTACCGTCAATTGTAAATTGAGGTATAAACAATCCTCCCCCCAAGCTTAAGTCTTTGTGTTAAAAGAATTTAAGCTTGTATTTAAGGAAATTGGTCTTGGACCGAAATTTTTCCTAGCCAACGTCGACACCTCCTTGGTACCATACTTAGCCGAATTTTTCAGCCTCTTTTTCAAGCTATAATGGCTTCCAAAGATCAAGGTAAGAACAAGAATCATCACCAAAAATCATCTCTCATGCCAAGCAATTCAAGCCGCGGCTCCTTGTTCTTGGAGGTTTCCAAATCCTTGGCACGAATCAAGCAATTTGGATCAAACTCCCATGATGGCAGCTCCCAATTGACTCAAGCAAGGCCTAAGCTCAAGTCCATGGTGATTGATCCCAAATCGGCACAAAACAAGGTAATTGTTCATGAACTCTTTAATTTTTGCTCTTAAGTTCATCAATTTCCTTCATGCCGCCAACCCTAGCTCAAATTGCCATGATTAGGTCGACTTTGATGACGATTTTGGTATGATATGGCTGCTGTAATTTTGAGTAAAAATTTGATTTAGAAATCAAATCAATTCAATGAAGAAATTGGCCAAAATCCTTAGTAAAAGCCATGTAGTTTTCAGCCTAGGACTTAGATTTTGCCATAGATCTTTAGGTGAACATGTTACTGCATGAAATTGTGATTCCATGGCATGAAATCATGCCCAATATGTCGACATAGGGGCTGTAATTATCGGCCCCCAATTTCCTCTCCTTAGGCGCAAATTTGTGGCCTTAATTGGCTAGGATTACAAATCCTATTAGGTCTAGGAAGCCAAATTGGACTAGGAATTAGTGTTTTCCTTATAAAATTAGGTGAGGATTAGATAAACCCTAAACCTAATTGGACAAGGACCATAAACCCTAGCTTGTCACGCCCCAAATTGATAGATTAAATATTTGGGCGGCAATTTTCAATTTAGTCCCTAGGGTTTATGTGATTTTGGGAATTTTGGCCAAATTGATTTAATTAGCCAAAAATTCAGGGAATTAATCATAAAATTAAGTCCTAATAAAGAATATAGGAAGCTTAATTTTCATAATTTTGGTGCCCTAGTATGCCGCAGCCCCTAAATTGCACAAATTGCAACTTGTGCGGCATAGAATTAGGTTTTTAGGTTAAAATTCTTGCTAATTTTGGCCCAATTGATAAAATTAGCCATCAATTAACACTAAATCAGGCCTTAGGTGCATGAAATTAGGTT
>AWUE01022163.1:0-19910 GCA_001974825.2 Corchorus olitorius
ATAGAATTGTTGTATTAAGAGTTCCTTCGTATTGCTTGTTGGTTAATGGGCAGCTTTTCACAAATCGTGTTTGGTACCTTTTTCCAATATTTGAAACCACTTCTCATCAGGCAATTGGCGACAAGAATTGATTTTACTTCTAACATCAGCACGTTTTGCTTCCGGAAAGTACTGGTTTAAGAATGCTCTCTCCATCTCCTTCCACGTAGTAATCGACTTTGATGGCAGACTCCAAAACCATTCTTTCGCTTTGCTTCCCAAGGTAATTGGAAAAGTCCGAAGCTTTGCTTGCTCTTGAGGCATCTTGGTGATCATAGCACATCTGATGATGAAATCTTGTAAATGCTCATGAGGATTTTCATGAGATTCTCCAAGAAAAGTTGGTAGCAAACGGATCACTCCTGGCTTCAACTCGTAGGAAAAATCTTCTGGATAATCAATGCAAGGAGAATTCATTTCACAATTGAAATTCAATTCCCTTATAGTGAGTGATTGCTCCATTGAATCCTTCCTACAAATCAAAGATGATCAAGTGTAAAAGTAAAAAGGAAAAAATAAAAAGAAAAACAATTATTTACAAACAATACAACCTAAAAGTAAAGAAACTAAAAACAACTCTCCCCGGCAACGGCGCCAAAATTGTGATCGATCGTTGAGCAATCACAAGATAAATCCCCTCAAAACTTAACTAAATAGCTATGGTAAGTAGGGGTCGAATCCACAGAGAGAGAAGATAATTTCCTTACTAATTTATTGCGTTCAATATAAGAAGTTTGAAAGTTGAGATCAAGTAGTCTAAATTAATACTAACAAAACAAACTAGAAGCAAAATAAATCAAGGAACAAACTATATAAGACAAGTCTCCAATATAGAATTAATTTCACTCTTGACTAGATTGATATGGATCATTGACACAAATCATGAATTTGATATTAATTGCCAATCAATTAAGCATCATAAATTACTCCAAAGTAGTATATATCCTAAGACGTAGGCTTCAACTTTCCTTAGAATAAAATAATCTCCCTAATATCTTAAACAACTCTACTTGAATAATTGGTATAGGAGAGGAATACTCAACCCTCCAACATGCTAATAAAATCAATCCGCATCTCGCAAAAACCAATTTCTATTGTTTCTAATCAAGCATCACCCTGTGAAGAATCATAGAACAAGCATTAAGATCTATTTTTTCCGCATGCATGATAAATCAATACCAAACTCATCTACATCTATTACCATCTCGGCCTATAGATTTCAACAAGGTTTGATAATCCCATTGAACCTAGGACTCCTAGAATTAACAATTGTTACTTGGACCAATATTAGCTTGACTCAAGCCAACTTGAATCTAACAATAGCATTCATAAATCTCAAGATAAGTAGGCCTCCAAATCAATCAAAATATGAACACATAAGATGAAGTATAGGGATAAGAAACATATTCAAATAGAAAATCAAATTATAAAGAACAAAAGTCTCCCCATAAATTATAAGTCAAGAGATCAATAAGATCCTACATTGGAGAAATAAAAGATTAGCTACTCATGAATTGAGTAGCCATCAAAAGAAAAAGGAATAGAAAAACCTAGGAAGATAGGTCTGGCCGGCGGCTCCCCTTGCTCTCCAAATTCGTCTAACCCCCCTTTCTAGAGAGAAAAGATGTCTATTTATACTAGAGACTTAGGGCAAAATAGACTTTTAAGCTCATTAAACCCTCTCCAATTGAGTGGAATTTCGTCCTCAAGGTCTGGGCTATCTCCAAATACCGAAATAAGGTTAATCATATCAATTTGGGCTTGAATTCATGGGCTTTTCCAGGTCCAGCACGTCTACAGAAACTTCAGGGGCATTTTCGTCCACGATAACGGCAAAACTGGGTCTCGACCAAAACACAAAAGTTGTAGCTCTCGGAGTCAGCTTTCCAACGCATATTCATACGCCTCATTTGGAGTTCCGGATCAAAAGTTATGGCTGTTTTCCCAAAGTGACTCCAAATCTGGAAAGAAAGGAAGAAGCTTCAGCATGAAGACACCCACAAGTGGCTGGTGGCGCCCGCTGACAAAGGCCCCGACTCGCGCTAGGCGCCCACCTGGTTGGCCTGAGCACCCAGGTCTTAAGCCTGATCACCCATGTCCTCCTGATGGCTCGACATGTCTTCTTGCCACTTGAATTCTTCTTACTCCTTTGCTTTGGAACTTTGTAGCTTTCAACTTTATGACTTCAATTGGCATAAAATTGACTCCATAGATTCTTCATTCACGAACACGAGATCTCCAATTTCTTCCAAGAAAATCCATGAAAAACCTTTGTGCTAAAAATCAACCAAAATAGCTCCAAAAAGTGCCTAAATTAAAATATTTGCATATTCTACCTCTTCAACACTTACAATCACAAATGTAAGCATTATAGGGTAAAATCTAACAGAAATACATTCAAAAGCATAGGAAAATGACCATAAAAACATGCATCATTTTGGTCTGATCAGATTGCAGCACACCTTATAAAGATTTTTTGTAAGTGCTCATGAGGGTTTTCATGAGACTCTCCTTGAAAAATAGGCAGCATGCGGATCACTCTAGGATTCAGCTGGTACGACAAATCCATTGTTGGATAGTCAATGCAGAGTGGCGGCAATTCACAGTTGAAACTCAGCTCTCGTAACGAACGTTGTTGCTCCATTGGATTTTTCCTACAAAACAGAGATGATCAAGTGCAAATCAAATAGAAAAAGAAAAGAAAAAGAAAATAAACAATCTCCCCGGCAACAGCGCCAAAATTTATGATCGGTCGTCAGCAAATCATAAAAATAAAAATCCCAACAATTACTAACTAAAAATAGCTAGGGCAAGTAGGAGTCGATCCCACAGAGAGATAGGTTATTATTCTTTTTCTTAAAACAAACAAACAAAATAAAGAAGAGTTTAAAAGTAAAATTAAATCAAATCAAACTAAATAATTAAAAACTATATAAGAAAGACAATCAAGAAAATTAAAGAAAACAATTAATTAAAAGCAGAGAATAAATTGAGAAAATAATTAAGAGAACCCTCCAACATAGAATTAATATCCCTCTTGACAACAATAACACGGATCATTGATATCTAAAGATTATGAAAACAATGGATAGCTTGCTTGGAATTTAATCCTAAATTACCTTAATTAGATAAAGCTCTTGATCCAGTGTGAATTATCCCTTTTATTCTTTAAACAATTACCTCTTGATCCAGTGTGATAATTACTCAAGAATAAAGCATTAAGATCTAGTAATTTACAAGCACAATGGGCAATTAAAAATTGGTCAAAGATTCTTAAATCCCTTGGAAGGAAGATCCTTTGCTTCCAATTGCTACCAAACAATTAAATCCGAAGATCCTTCAAGATTTTAATTTAGCTAATGCTACTTAATTTATCAAGAAAGTGCGTGCTTCAATCAACCGAAACAAGCAACATAGAATTCATGCAGAGATATTAAGAAATACCCTATTAATTTTCATATAAAAGCACAAAATCTCACCATGATATAAGTCAAGAGATCAATTAAATTCTACATTGGAGAAAAGAAAAGGATTACTCACTCATGAATTGAGTGAGCATCCAAAGAAAAGAAGAAAAACTTATCTAAGGATGGGAAGTAGAGGGGCCGGCGTCTCCTAGGGCAAAACTCCTCCAAATCTTCAACAATTCTTCAAAATAAAAATCTCTAGATCTACATACATCAAAAACCTAAACCTAAGGTGGCTATTTATAGTGGAAATAACCCTAGAAAATCCAATCCTAACTTGGAAAGAGGTCTAAGTCGGTTTTGGGTCTAACTTGGACTCCAAGTTAGATTAAAAGTCATCCTAGAGTAGAATCCAAGTTAAAATAGGATCCTGAAATTTTGCTAAATTCATGCAGTGACTTCGACGACATTTTTGGGCTTGAAGATGGCAGAACTGGGTCTTGGTCTTCAAAAGAAAGTTGTAGATCTCGGAGTCAGCTTTCCAACGAGTACTCATGGGTTTCAATCGGAGGTCTGAGCAGAAAGTTATGATTTTTCTACCAAAACTGCGCCTGAATCCTAATCCTGTTAGGACTAGAATCGGGAATCTACGGGATTTGGATATTTCCTTGGATTTAGGAGTCATTAATTGAGATTTTAATTCCAATTAATATTTTATATGGGCTGAGTATTTTCCCACATAAATTATCCATAAATAGCAAAGCTTGAGAACTTATCCATGGCTTGTCTTCAATTAAAGCTCCAATCTTCAATCCTTGCTTCTTGAAATAGATCTTCAATGGTCTTCAAGTCTCCAATTTATCTTCAAATGGTCTTCAAACACGAACTTCGAATCTCCAAATCTATGCTCAAAATTGCTTTGCGCAAATCTGTGTAAAAAGTCATCAAAATAGCTCCAAAAGAGGTGAAAAATAACAATTTCTCAATTTCACATCACTTAAGAACTTTAAACATAATTATCAGCAAAATAGCATATAATTAAGCATAAATAGATCCAAAAACATAGTAAAATAGCCATAAAAATAGGGTTGTTTTTGGCTCGATCAATTGTCTCTTCCTGAAAGCAAATCAAATAATATTCTTCAATCAACACAATCTCCAAATTTAAAAGGTGGTCATTTGGACAATTATCAAGATGTTTCTGAAGACCATGAAGACGAGCTGGGACCCGACGCTTCCTCCTATGAATATTGCCAAAGAACTCTTTGCTCCAAGCTTTTAAATCGAAAGAGAGCTGCTGCAATTTGTGTTCAAAAATCGAAGATGAATGCATCCAACTCATATTAACACAGTCCATAAATTTCTCATGAGAAAGCCAGGCATTTTCAAACCGAAAGGATAAGGTGGGAAGGGGCGGTTCAGTGGTGGCAAATTTGATGCATACTGGATGATGATCTGAACTGGTGCGAGGGAGAATACTAACATGAGTATGCTTGAAGATATTTAGAAATGAATCATTGGCCAAGGCTCGATCCAATTTAACCCGAGCATAGTGATGAACATCCCTGTTATTTGCCCACGTAAACTTGGGACCAGCTGCTTCCAAATCAAGTAACCAAATCAAGTAAATTGCAATGTCTTAAACAATCCAACATAAGTTGACAATTATGTAAATTAGTCCCAGAACGACTTGATTTTTCATCAGCATAAAGAATTTGATTGAAATCCCCCAAGAGAAGACAAGGCAAAGAGTGAATCAAACTAGCATGTTGTAGGGAAGACCATAATCCACGTCGATCATTAGCATCTGGGCTACCATACACTGCAGTTAATAATACATCAACAGAACCCGGAAGAGAAATTATAGCATGAATTAATTGGTCCGAATAAGCTAAAATCTCCATCTCCACATTATAAGAATTCCAGAAGAGCCATATGCCACCCGAGAAACCCTTTGCTTCCACTCGAAAATAATTTGAAAAACCAATGCGACGACAAACATCATCAGCTCGAGACCTAGAAATTCTTGGTTCAAGGATGATTAGGACATGTAATTTATGTAAACGAATCAAATCTTTGATGTTACGTATACAACGTCGAGAAGCTGCTCCTCGAACGTTCCAGCTCAAAATATTAATTGTCATAATTAAAAGATGGAAAAGAAAGAAGAAAATTAATTTTGCATAGCAGAATCAGTGGAATCCACAAGAATCTCATTAGAAGAGTCTTCCCCAGGAGAAGGACTTTCTTCAAGCATGACAACATCTCGTTCCCTAGCTACCCCATTAGTCCCAATACCAGTCCCATCTGTATCAACAGGAGGTTGGTTGATAGGTTGGGATGTAGAGAGAGGCGTGTCTGGAACAAATTCATCCGAAATAGGTGAGGAATCAAGTAAAACAGTGTTGGGATTTGGATGGTTAGGAGGCAAGGGGGAAGTGATTGAAGCAGTAGCAGTAGTAGGGACATGGTGAGGCTCGGTGGTGGCTAGTTTTGGCTCAATGGTGGGATTAGGAGGGTGCAAATTGGTAGGAGTTTTGGGAGCTTTTTGTTTACTGGATTTATTGGCTAAAGAAGCAGTATTCTGAAGGACCGTCTTAAGGGTGGCTCGGTCAATGGCTCGTGATTGTCCTGCATTCGGAACATTTGTAACCACAGTGGTTGGAGCTGGTGGAGGAGCAACATCGTCAGAGTCATTTACATCAACATTGTTTTCTAGTACCGCAAAACGTGAACCCGATGCAACTCCATTTGGCAAGGCGTCACCTGGGACTGAAGTTGCAGCAGATTTGTTTGTAGGCATACTCTTTTGACTACCAAAGTTCCTCCTTTGAGGTTTTTTTGCAACCATCCAAGGACCAAACATGGCATTTTCATGTTCCCGGGTATCAACTCTAGGTGGAACAGGTGGAGAGGCGTCCCCTTGGGGTGGAACATTGTCATGAACCGGTTGTTTCAAAGGGCAATTAACTGTCTCATGGCCATATTTCCCACAATCAAAGCAGAGCATTCGAAAACCTTCATATTCAACACGCTACCATCGACCTCCCACAAAAATTTTTGGAACCAAAGGCTTAGATAAATCCGCCTCAACACTGAGTCTAGCAAACTTTCCACGTGAGGCTTCTGAAGTGGACTTGTCTATATGAAGAAATTTGCCGATAGGTGTCGCAACGCGCGGGTCCGAGGGGACCCGCGGCCCACGACTTAGGGAGATTTACTATTATTGGAATCTATGTACGGAGTCGCCACTAATCTTTTTTATGTTGTGATTAGCCACCTATTAGTTTATTAGGTTAATGTTAACCCTAGCCCGGCGAAGGTAACACTGTACTTAATAAAGTCTACTTAACCAGAGATTCTATGGTTCGGGAGTCGGGTACGCGTGGGGAAGGATTAGCACCCCCACGACGCCCGTCAGAAGACGGCACTGACCAGTCTAGAATCAACGTAGGTTTCAATTAATGGTTGTCTCTATTCGTAATGCTTAAATCTATTCGAGCTAAGTTTTAAGATTCTTAATGACTCTTAGTTATGTTATCCCATTATCTCACTATGGATTGCTAACTTGATTACTCTGAATTAAGCCAATTTTATTTATTATTACCTTTTTACTTTTTAGCTTAATTAACCTTACTACTGATTACTCTTTCTTTTACTTCTTTTAGCTTAATTACTCTAATCTTCTGATTACTCTTTCTTTTACTTCTGATTACTCTTTCTTCTGCTTCTGATTACTCTTTCTTTTGCTTTTGATTACTCTTTCTTCTGCTTTTGATTACTCTTCCTTTTACTCCATAGCTTGATTACCCAGAATCAAACTGTTTTCTTCTTCTCTTGCTCTTTAGTTTAATTTCCCAGAATTAAACTCTTTTCTTCTTCTTTTACTCTTTAGTTTAATTACCCAAAATTAAACTAGCCTCTGTGTACTTCTTCTTTTACTCTTTAGTTTAATTACCAAGAATTAAATTGTTTTCTTCTTCTCTTACTCCTTAGTTTAATTACCCAGAATTAAACTCTTTTCTTCTTCTTTTACTTTTTAGTTTAATTACCCATAATTAAACTGTTTTCTTCTTCTTTTACTATTTAGTTTAATTACCTAGAATTAAACTAACCTTTTTCTCCTTTTACTGTTTAGTTTAATTACTCAGCATTAAGCTAACTTTTTCTCCTTTTACTATTTAGTTTAATTACTCGGAATTAAACTAACCTCTTCTTCTACTATTTAGTTTAATTGCCCAGAATTAAACTGATCTCTTCTTCTTTTACTATTTAGTTTAATTACCCAGAATTAAACTAACCTTTTCTCCTTTTACTATTTAGTTTAATTACTCAGAATTGAACTAATTGCTTCTTCTTTTACTATTTAGTTTAAGAATTAAACTAACCTCTTCTTCTACTACTTAGTTTAATTGCCCAGAATTAAACTGATCTCTTCTTCTTTTACTATTTAGTTTAATTACCCAGAATTAAACTAACCTTTTCTCCTTTTACTATTTAGTTTAATTACTCAGAATTGAACTAATTGCTTCTTCTTTTACTATTTAGTTTAATTGCCCAGAATTGAACTAATTGCTTCTTCTTTTACTATTTAGTTTAATTGCCCAGAATTAAACTGATCTCTTCTTCTTTTACTATTTAGTTTAATTGCCCAGAATTAAACTGATCTCTTATTCTTTTACTATTTAGTTTAATTACTCAAAATTAAACTAACATTTTCTTCTTGTGCTCTTTAATTTAATTGTTTCGATTTAAACTTTTGATTGAATTCATGGATGTACATGATGCATGTAATCCGATTTTTTTTTTTTAAAAAAGTGTCTACCGTGTGATTATACGAGAAACACTATTTGGGCACCTTCCACTTAAACTGGTAAGACCCCCATTGAGATGTTTCAAGCCTAGGAAATTCGGATTGAAATAGACAAATATTGTTTAAAATTCAACCGATTATTCCATCCTCGGAATCCGATTATTTATCTCAAATGAACATGCATTAACAACAATATAAGGAAATATAAATATGGATGCATATGGTGAAATTGACTTATGAAAAATCCTAACCTTCTTAATCAGTTTTGATTATACTTATTTAACTCTCCTAATCCGGTTATTCAAAAGAAATTAACTTAGACCTTAAATTAAAAATTAGGCTCAAAGCACCCATGCAAGTCCTAAAGCACAACAATAGCAAGCATAGAAGCCCAAGTAAGAAGTTACCAAATTTAAAATGGGCCCGCACGGGTTGGGTCAAGTGAGCTAGGTCCGGGTCTGGTTTGGATATGGGTTGAGTTGATTTGAACCTAAACTAAGCGGCAGCGTTTTGAACCCCGCTTTTTTTCTTTTCCTTTTTCCTCGTCTCCTCTTCTCCATCTACCAGAAACCTAACTTCTCTTCCTATCAAAGACAGTGCCGCCACTCGAACTTCCCTTACCAGCGCCACCATCAGCCGCCATTGAACTTCCCCTTCGCTCTCTTCGCTTATTTTCCTTTATTTGTTTCCCTACCTCTTCTTCATCATCCCTTGGAACCCTAACCCTCCCCTAACGAACCAACGCCACCGCTGCCTCAAAGATCCACCATCACCGTCGCCGTCACCATGGACAGCCCCGTCCCCGCTCTCTTCTTCTCTTTCCTTTATTTTCTCCTTTCCCCTTCTATTTTCTTCTGAACCGAGCCTTCTCTTCTTCATTTACAGCTCTTCCTATGACCACCATTACCACCGTTGGAACGCCATTTCTTAGCGAGCTTAGGCACTCAAAATCCCTCCTTTCTTCCTCCTCCTATCTAAATTCAAAGAACCCTCTGGAACCCACCTATAAATAATATAGTACTGGAACCCTCTGTCCTCATATGGAGTACATAATATAGTAGCTTTACTAATACTGTACTGTATATGAATGCCAATGGACTACTGATTTTGTAGAAGAAAGTGATAATATATGAGTGCTCTATGTATTGGCTTGGGGATTACTCTATTTGAACCATGGACCTCATTGATTATCGACTCTTGTCATGAGAAATGTATGTTAATGCAATGAGAATACTTAAAATGTGGACTGTGTTACTCTTTTGTATTTTCATTACTTTTAGACAATGCATATGCTTGCTAAATGGAACTAAGTGATTTAGACTTTAGGTGAAAATGCATGGACTGATGACTAAAGACTTTGATCATTGTTGTTCTTAATTGGTTCGACTTCCTTACCCTTTCTTGACACCTAAATTATTCTACTTTTAAACTAATGCCTTGACATCCTTAAAATGCAATGATGGTTTGAAATACAAGTGAAATCTCATGGTTATAGGCCTCTAAATTTCAGTTCCTGACACTAGACTTGACTCGAATGCTTGCTCTATTTTTACTGCATTAATTCACACTATGCTCCTTTAATTGCAATACTTTTGAATGCCATTGTCTCGTACTTGCTCGATTCCATATGCTTGTGTCAACTGCTCCCTTTGCTTTATCTAAATTGAACTGGCCAAAACTTGTCTCACACGTTTTACTTGAAATGCACAATGCTGCTTAACCCATATTAAACTCCCTACCCTCTCCTTGCTATGATCATTGCTTTTATGCCTTCTCAATAAGTGAGGCACCTCCATATGAGGCTTTTCCTTGCCTGAAATCCATCATTTCATGTTGTGGGTTCTTGGTCTGCTTGTATTCTTGTTTGTGTTTTTGGTGCATTCTGCAAAATTGACCCCTAATGAATCCTACACTTTCGTCCTATGTCCTGAACCTTTTGACCCTTTTATATCTGCTTATGCATAAATGTACAAAATGTTTCCTTAGATACCACGTGTCCAAACCAAGTGACTGCTAGAATGCTAAAAGAGATGATGAAAATGCTTGAGTCTGTATTTTATGACCATTTCTAAATGTAGTTACCATGTGCAATACCTGTTATCTAAATGCATATGATTGACTTAATTTTGAAATGGAGCATGTCTCATTTGCAGAATACTAAATGCCTTGCTCCTACCTGTTAAATTTGAATAAAAATGTATGCTTGTAATACAATATGAAAATGAATAAAGCTATGACCATAGCATACTACTCTAACAATTATCCAATACTGTTATCTAACTGGTATGCATGCTATTTTATGAATTGAAAGTGCTCTGCCGTGCTTGGAACCCAATTAGACTTCATGAGGTGTTCGAGACTTTGCTGCTGGAAAATTGGATGGTGTTGACACTGTCTTTCTACTTATCATGTGACCTACATCCCCATTCCCTGTTCTCCTTGACTTGAATTTGAAGCTTTGAAATTATCTAATGAGATAGAATGCCATATTTCTCTGTGTTTCTGTATGTAAAACGCAAATGCCCCTATTCTAATGATGCCTGCAATTGAGCGAACTAAAATAAAGTGTTAATTTAGAAAATATAAGATGCTTTGATGAAAATAAACGTGACTGAATTAAAATGCAATGAACTAAGTTTATATTACAGATACTATATGATGATGGAATTGCTTAATGTAGGTTTATTTTCACTTGACAAGGACTGCAATGGAAGGCCATCGGGACAAGAGAGCTGATGGAACTAGAGACAATGGGCCAAGGAAGAAAGTCAACTTGGAACTCCCCTTTTTTTGTATTATTTTTTACTATGTAAATGTAACTTCAACCTAGAAATTAATAACAGTTTTTTGGAATTTTCGTGTAAAATGCTTGGACCAAATTTCTATTTCCTTTCCCCCTTTTCTTTTTATTACTATGGAGCTTCGAAAATCCAGTCTTAGGTTTCTAACTAAATTAAAGCAGGATTAATCGGATCACCTAAGATTCAACTTAACTAGACAAGTAAAGCTATCATTTGAGCTCAAGTAAGTTTAGGAAGAAATGGAATTAGGGAAATTTCTCCTTCTCTTTCTTTTTTATTTCTTTCTTTTTTTTGGAATAAAGAATAGACCCTCTAGTAAAAATGGCCTAGGAGAAAAACAAAAAGCCCTATAAAAACTAAAGCCCAAAGCCTAACATGAACCCAAATATGCAAATAGGTTAATAGCCTAAAGTCCAATCAAGATTGGTCTTAGCCCAAGTGCTTGATTTTTCCTTATTAAGCAATGCAAATATGATATGCACTATGTTAATGCAAGCTAAAGTGAATTGCAAAGGTAAGATGCAAATTTATCAAAATCCCCTAGATAATTAAGAATTGACAAGAATACCCCCTAAATACAAATTAAGAAGCAATTTACTCTAAATTAAAGTATATGGGCCATTATTGGGTGTCTACAATAGGTTCAACAATTTTCTTGAGTATTTGATCATCAAAAAATTCCAAAGGTAGCAGAGGTAATCGTATCCATGCCGCAACTCTATCAATGGTGGCTTCATCCGAACGGAAGTAAGGTGTCCATCGACGGATGGTAAGATAGTGATCAGCTATTAGCCAAGGCCCTCCGGTAAGAACATCATTATATTCTTTGCGAGCGCTGAAACGCACACAATAATAACCATTGTCCAAATCAACCACCTGCAAGGAGCTTTTAATCGACCATATTTGTTTCAATCGATTACATAGGTAAGTGTAACCTATATTGCGGCCCAAAAGCTTTATGAACAGTGCATATTTCCAAGGAGAACGAATGCGATGTTTGTCCTCTTTGGTTAGGAAAATACTAGGGCCTCCTTCCCTATCCATAAAGGCATCATCATCGGATTCATAATATTCTTCAAATGAGTCCTCTTCGTCCATGATAACATCCTCAGAGGTGGACTGCTCCTGTAGGAGTTTGTCTTTGTAAGAGGCCATACCAGCAGTAGAGGAAGGTAAAACCGCGATTGAAGGAGGAGCAGGGATCTCATCGGCAGCAGATGAGGACTCCATATCAGATCGGACCCTCTTAACACCACTCCTATCCGACGAGAGGTGGGTAGGATGGTGGAGATTGGGTGGTTCACCCATTGAATCCATCTCCATTGGAGGCGGCCACAGGGCGGGAGAAGGTGCAACTCAGTGAAGAGAAATCTAGGGTGCTAAATTTTCTGATGCAATTGATCAATTTAAAGAGTCCCATTGTAGCAACTTGCAATTAAGAAGTTTTACAAGAACCGAAATTCTTTCAACAATTTTTTTCATTCTCTTGAGAAATTATCCAATGTAAAAGATAGTCCCTTGCACTTAGCAAATCCAATCAACTGACATCACAATTTATATATGTATAATCACCATGATATTTAGTGGAGAAATTGACTTGAAATAAATCTCTTCACTTTCTAGCCAATGAGACAAGATAATTGGAATTTAGCTTTAGTTAAATCTTTAACAAACAGATTTCATAAATTAGTCTCCCAAGGGAAAACGAAGTATAGGTGATGTGGATATTCTCCACCGCTTGATTTAGAAGAAAATTGTATTTTCTTCCTTGGTTTTGTTCTTGTATCAAGTTACTTTGATTTTTTTATTTTTTGAAAAAAAATTGTAATTTTCATTTATGAAAATGAAAATACAAAGATAATACTCATAATTACAATAAATTGAGAAGAATGCTCTTGTCTTAGATCTAGATCTAGGTCTTGCTCCGTGATCAGATGAGTCATCTTGATGATTATATGGAGTCTCAACCCTTCTTCATCGATCTTTCGCATGTCCACCACTCCATCGCTTTTGCTTCTCGGTGAATCCAAGAAAAAGCTTTCAACAGCGATAAAAAAGTGGCTGATTCAAGGATCATCAGCACCCAATCTTTGATCAGAAAGAAAAACCATTATGACAAAGCAAACTGTTTTCAATCTATTGCAACTAAAAACTGGACAAAAGCCAGACTCAGACTCAAACTAACTGACTCAAAAAAACTGAATTGACTCAAGAAACTGACTACACCCAACAGATCAATAGATCTGGGGACTTTTTTTATTTTGATTTTACTTGAGAAATGCCCGATAAAATTGAAGCATTGTTGATCAGTCGTTGATCAAACCACAAGATAAATCCCCACAAACCAATAACTAATAGCTAGGGCAAGTAGGGGTCGAATCCCACAGAGAAGGTGGAAACAAATTAAATCCACATCACACTAAAGAAAGTCTTACCAAAGGGGATTTTTATAGGTTTTTCAAAATAGACAAATTAAACTAGAAAACAATAAAATAGAATAAAACTAGAGATTAAGAAAATAGTTTAAGAAAAACAATGGATTAAAAACATACTTCTTCTCCTTTAGGTAATTATTTTGATCTAATAAATCATGGATCATGGACACAAGACATGAATTTGACTTATATTGCAATCAATTAAGAATCATAAATTACCCCAAATCGATATATAGCTTAAGACGTAGACATCAATTTTCATTGGAATAAAAAGTAATCCTCTTAACATCTTAAACAACTCCACTTGAATAATTGTATAGGAACAGACGTAATGCTAATTCCAACATGCTAATAAGATTAATCCGCATCTCGCTAAAACTAACCTCTAATATTCTGATCCGGGTTCCAGCCCTTCCTAGAATAAGCATTAAGTTTATTCTTTTCCATATGCATGATAAATCAATACCAAACTCATTTACATCTATTTCCAATTCGGCCTATAGATTTCAATAAGGTTTGATAATCCCATTGAACCTAGAATTACTAGAATTACAACTGTCAATTCGAGCCAACTTGAATCTAACTATAGCATTCATAAATCTCAAGATAAGTTGCGCACCAAATCAATCAAAATATGAACACATAAGATGAAGCACAGGGATAAGAAACATATTCAAACAGAAAAATCAAATTATTAAGAACAAAAGTCTCACCATAGATTCATTGATCAAAAATACCTAAGGAAAAGAAGTATAAGAGTTTACCTACTCATGGATTGGATCCATGAGTGGCTGGAAAACTTACTAAGAAAATAGGAAGAGAAGAGGGAGGCGGCGGCCTCCTCTTCAAAACCGCCAATCCTAAGTTTATGTTGTATGTGTCTAAGTATGCTTAGGGTTTCTAGGATAAGAGGGTATATATAGGGGGCTGCCTAGGGTTTAATTTAGAGTTCTAGATGACTTAAACTAACCCTAGGGACGTTCTGGACTGTTCTCCATATCTTCAAGCTGACCCAAATAAGTTATATGGGCTTAATTCATCAAAAACGCAAGTCAGGCCTAAAACAGATTCTGTCCGCAGACTTCAGGGGCATTTTTGTCCATGAAAACGTCAGATTTGGGCTTCGACCAAAACATGAAAGTTGTAGCTCTCGGAGTTAGCTTTCCAACACATCTTCATACGCCTCATTTGGAGCTCTAGATCAAAAGTTATGGCTGTTTTCCGAACTGTCGCCAAATCTGGAAAGTATTGAAGTAGCTTCAAGAGGAAGTGACATGGGAGTGTCGACGCTGGCTGCTAGGCGCGCGCGGGACAAGGACCCCGACTCCACCTGGGCGACCACATGGTTGCCTTGAGCACTCATGTGGTTTGCTTGAGAACCTAGGTGGGCAGTGTCACGACTCCAGCTGGGTGCCCACATGGTTTGTCTGAAGACCCATGTGTTTCGCCTGATCACCCAGATGGGCTGTGTCATAGTTCATCACCTTGACATGTCTTCTTGCCTTGAACTTGTCTTTACTCCTTTGTCTTGAAAACACCAAGCAATCAACTTTATGATTTTGATAAGCATAAAATTGACTCTTCAAGCTCTTCAATCACGAACATGATGGCTCCATTCATCATCCAAAACTTCCTTGGAAAATATTTGTGTCATAAATCATAAAAAAGACTCTATAAAGGTACAAAATTGATGATTTTGCACTTTTCTTCTTGTCAACACCTATGAACACAATTATAACCAATATAAGGCATAATCAAGCATAAAACACTCAAAAAGCATATGAAAAAGCTAATAAAAAGGTGTATGATTTTGGTCTGATCAGTGAATAACTACTAGCTAATTTTGGTAATTGATAAAAGTTGTTTGATTAGGAATAACTAATACTAATTAGATTTATAATTGATTATAGATTAGGATGAAGAAGAATAACTAGGATGAAAAAGCTAATAAAAAGATGTATGATTTTGGTCTGATCATATTTCCCCCACACTTAAGCTTTGCTAGTCCCTAGCAAACTAGTGTTAAAAATCCTAAGAAAACAAAACTTAGTCCTAAACTAAACAATTTATTGATTCCACTTTCGTAGGTGTAAGGCGGCACTTAGCTCATGACGCAAGACATTTCAACCTAAGACTGATAAAGGTACTTAGGAGGTGTGATGTCACCTGAGGGTTTTCTTAACTAGAACGACACCCACAAACATTATGAAAACATTGATTAGAAACATCAAACTTTAGAAAACAGAGTACTTCTAACAAATTAAGAATTTAATCTACATTTTCTAATCAAATGCAATATAAGTTAGTAAAAATACAAAGATCATAAAATTCAAATCAACTATGCACAGTATCACTCCAATCAATAATGTAAGTTCTAAGATCAACATACCTTTGATGATTTTGACAAGGAAAACTTACCATAAGCTTGTATTTACATCTATCTCCAAAGAAAAAGTAATATCATGGATATTCATCAAAAATTAGAATGGGTTTAAAAAGGGTGACTACATTTTAAGAAAACAAGGTTACTAACCTTAGAAGTGTTCATGATTTAGGGGTTACTAACTCCCTTTTTCTTTTCTTTTGAGGTTACTAACACTCATTTTTTTCAGAGGGACAACACTTCCGCATTCCATGCCTCTAATCCTCTTTTAAGGTTACTAACCTTATTATTTGTTTATTTATTTATTTTTTTTAGAGAGTGACAACTATGGAAAGATCAGAAGTATCTCTTCTCCTCTTTCATGAAAACACTTAGTTTTTAAAAGATTTTAGCTATCCTTCATACCCCCACACTTTGTCTTTGACATATCCATGACATACTTCTATACATGTACACAAGATTCAACACAAGTTCTAGAAGTAATACACTTGTCAAACCATTTTTGGGTATGAAAAACCTTATAATTACACTTCTTAATCAAAGAATGAAATTATACATAGGAAAATTTGAAAAATATTTTCAATTGTATTTAAACCAAATTAGTATTACAAAAGACTATACTCATGGCAAATAAATCAAAACTTATTAGAAATACAAAACAATTTCAATTTTCTTCAAAAATTTTGAAAAATTTATCTCTAGTCAATAAGATAAGAAAAATAGAAAAATAGGATCTTTCAAATAGACTAATTCCTCCCCCACACTTAAAAGACACATTGTCCTCAATGTGTGTTGTGCTAGTAATTTGACAAAAATTCAATGATCTCTTTTGAAATTTTTGGAAAAGTAAGTGCAAAATGATAAATTTAACTTATAAAGAAAACCCAAAATTTTAAACAAATCAAATAATCATCCACTAGCAACCAAAACACAATAAGTGGGGCAATCAAATTAATTGAATACATGTGAGATTAATTCACAAAGAAAGTCGAAGCTCAATCTTAGCAAATAAATCCAAACATATTGTCAATCATAGCATCCAAACACTCAAGTCTTTCATAAGATCCAAAATAAACATAAGACAAATACAAATTAAAAACACAAATAAAAGAAAAATGCATGCAATGTCATGATAAAATGCAAAACATAAGAAAAATAAAAATGCAAAACATATAGTGTCCTAAGGATAAGAGTCATCGGCCTCTCCTTGGCCTTCTTTGGCCCATGTAATCTCGCATGGTCTCTTCCATTTGCTCCATGTAAGCTCTCATTTCACTTCTATATTGCCTCTTTTCTCGAACCATAAGTTGTTGGAATTGTCTCATAGGTAGCTCTTGGAAATTCTCTTAATTAACTTCCAAGGGTGGTTGTCCTTCCACATGTGCTTGTTCAAGTCCTTGCTCATAAGTCCTTTGATGTACATTATACCAATGTGCACGATTGGCAATGACTCGCCTCTTAATACCCAAATGACTTAAAGAACTCACATTGATGACATTGCCTTCGTTGTTGATCAACTCCTTTATTGATCAAAATCTTGCTAATCAACAATGGAAAAACAAAGGTCTTATCATCATAGGTGGGTTTGACAACTTCCCATATCCTAGAGAGCAACAACCTAGCCATTGGTATTCCATCACAACGGCCTAATCCATGACAAAGCTTATCCACAACATAGAAGTCTTCAATGCGAAGCTTATGCTTGTTACTACTCCTAGGAACGAGATTATGATGTAGCAAATAACACACAAGTCTATCCCTAGGTTCCATGTACTTGACCTTCACTTCCCTATTACCTTGGTTGTCCATACCAAGAGGAATATTAAATCTTCTCAAAGCATCAGTCCTTTTCCATGTACTCTCGGTAGCGGTCTTTTGTTCTCCATCAACATAAGTGAAATAGAAAATACTACCCTCATTATTCAAACCAAGCAATTGACACATATATTCCTCATCAACCACAATGTATTTACCTTTCACCATTGTGTTGATGGTGTACTCATGTCCATCACGATCCTTGTCCATATTTGCATAAAATTGCTTCACCAAATCGGGGTAGCATCATCCACTTGCAGAAGTGAATCCCATCCTCTATTGACAAACAAGGGGCCAACTCCAAGTTCTTGATCAATGTTGGTTGGAAGTACTTTCTCTATGATGAAAGAGTTGTTATACCTTGCTCCATACCACTCTCCACAATCATTATCAATAAAATTTGGTGGCGGCACATCAAGGAATGGTTGAGCGGCATTATCTTCCTCAATTGGTGGGGCTTGTGACGTTGAAGCTCTTGTTCTCACTCTCCTTGACATTTTGTCGAACACTTGGTGGGCACTAGTTAACCTTGTAGGGTTTCTTGAAAAATCTTTCTTGAAGATCCAATGTAGCACTTCCCAATGCTCAAATAGTCTTCAATCAATTCCAAAATGATCTCTTATCTCCTTTCTAATCACTTCAAACAAAAATCCAAAGATATCTACAACTTCTCCAAAACTTGAAAACTTGAAAATTTGATGAATTTGATGGAAAAGGTGTTGGATAATCTAGTGGGTAAGTGTTTTTGGGTGATACAAAGATGAAAGAAATAATTTGTAAGTGATGAAGTAGTGAAATTGATGATTAAAGTGAGTGAATTTGTGAACAAAGGTAGTAGAAGAAAAATGAAATGGGTTTTGGGTTGGAGATGGGTGATGGGTGGTATTTATAGTGTGAGAATTTGGATGTGGCTGTTGGGAGTTGAGAGGCTCGGCTTGGCACTTGGATGGTCGTCACTGTCCTAGCTCAGTGGTCGGCATCTGGGTGCTCAGGCTTTCTAGCTGGGGGTTCAGACAAACTGCCTGGGCGCCCAGCTAGAGTCGGGCTCTATGCTGGTGTTGGCTTGGTGCAGGGCAGCTGGGGGCTATGGTTTCGAGGTGGGTGCACAGGCAATCTGCCTGGGGGCCCATCTGGAATCGTGTTTTGTTTCTTTTGTGCTTCCCCTTGCATTTTTGCTTCCAAACTTACTTCCAACTTCAACTCTTACTATCATCCAAACTTGTGCAAAAATTCCCAAAAAACGTCCAATCCAAGAACACTTGTTTCTTACCAAAAATTCCACTTGATAACCATCAAAGAGGTAGCTTAGGCTCTTATCACTTAAGATTCTATATGTTGATATGCATGAGATAATACATAAATAATGGTATGCATGAAAAACAATTCAATTCAAGGAGTAAACAATCAGTCTCAATGTGCATCAATCAACAATCAAAGCATATGAGATTAAATTAAATGGGAGTTAAGAAAGCTTCTCTATTTTTGCAAGCATATGCTCCATTTGCTATTTTCATGTGTGCTTCCTCCACTTGTCTCCATTTGCTTGTAATACTCCTCAATTTGAATCTACAAAGAAAATTCAAAACATGAAAATGCAAAATGATCTAAAACTAATAAAAAGAAAATTAAAAAGAAGAATAGATGTTAGTTTCTTGGGTTGCCTCCCAAGTAGCGCCTTCATTTATTGTCTTTGGTGATACGAATCTAGTTGTGTTAGATTCAAATCTAGCCTTGAATATCTATCAAAGTCGACTTGAACTTCCTCAACTTCTAGATGTGTATGTCGATGACCTTCACAAGGTGAATCCTCTTCTTTCGTCGGCCCAAAGTCTCCAATTAGACCTGCAATTGTTAACTCTAGAACACAAGATTCACAAACAATCAAGCAACACAACTTAATTGTTTGCTAGGACTCTACAAGATTGAAGAACCCTAAGTTTTGCTCAAACTAGAACAAAGAAGCTAAGATAATCAATTTGGGTGAAAACCTCAATTTATTAATCAACTCAACTTATCTTTACAAGAGGGGGTTGGTGCCTTTATATAGGCAAGAAGGGGGGGGGGGCGGCTCTGATATAAATTCCTATGCCCTAAGGGTAAAGGAAAAAGCTAGGAAAAAGCTAGGAAGGAGCTAGGAAGGATCCTACTCCTTATTCTACTAGGAAAAGGGAAATAACAAACAAGGATTGGACTTAGTCAAACAAGGCCCAACCCAAT
>AWUE01022167.1:0-16552 GCA_001974825.2 Corchorus olitorius
ATGTAAATTTCATATGTGTTTCCACATTGAGGACAATGTGTCTTTTAAGTGTGGGGGAGAGAGTCTAGTTTAATAGAGAGTATGCATGCATTAATTGATCATAATCTTAATTAATGACATCCTAAGCATTCTTTAATCCTGAAAATTTTGAAAATTTTGCATGTATTGAGTGAATTGATTTAATGATGATTGAAGAATACTTAGAATTTTTAAAAAATTTTATTTGATTGATTGATTTATAGCATGATATCTGATTTCTTAGATTAGGTATAATTAGAGTTTTGTGATATGATCTTATTGTTTATTATTTCTATGAATACCTATTTCTAGAACTTATGTTTAATTTTTATTGAAATTACAATTATGAAAGTATGTTATGGATATGTCAAGAACAAGTGTGGGGGACTACTTATATAAAAGGGTAGTTAAAAAAAATCTTTTTAAAAAGAAGTGCTTTCATCCAAGAGGAGAAGAGGTATTTCTGCATACTTTAAAAAAAAAATCAATCCATTGTTGTCACTCTTTTCTTTAACAAAAGGAGTTAGTAACCCTTGGAAAGAGGATAAGAGACATGAAATTGCAGAAATATTGTCCCTCTGAAAAAAAAAAAAGAAGGAGTCCTTCTAGAGTGCTAGTAGCCTCAAAAATGGGAGTTAGTAACCCCAAATCATGAACACTTCGAGGTTAGTAACCTCAATTTCCTAAAAATCAATAACCTTTAAAAATCTATTATAACCCACACGTAAACCCTTGATTTGTATCTGTGATATGCATTCCTTTGAGTAATGGAGATAAAGATGAAGACATAAGCTTATGGAAAGAAGTAGTTATAGGATGTAATGAATGGTAAGTGATTAGAACTACTTTAATTATGGTTACTTAAGAATAAAGGTGCTTGCTATTTATTGATCTTTTGAATTAAGTGCTCTTATGATTCTTTGTTATTTTGATTTCATAATTATGTTGATCCTTAATATGTGTATGCATTCAAAGTTTTTGAAAAGTTTAAATTAAGATGAAATTTTGATTTGCATTAGTTTAGGATTGTAGGGTTGTTTTAGGTGTTCAAATTTAGTAAGTTCATAGTTTTCTACACTAGTTTGCTAGGGACTAGCAAAGATTTAGTGTGGGGGAAATATGATTGAGCTAAAAAAGACCCTATTTTTATGCCGATTTTACTATGTTTTTAGACCCATTTATGCTTAATTATATGCTATTTTATTAATATTTGTGTTTTTAGTCTTTCAGTGATGTGAAAATGAGAAATTGTTATTTTTCACTATTTTTATAGCTATTTTGATGACTTTTTCACAGATTTGAGCAAAGCAATTTTGAGCATAGATTTGGAGATTCGAAGTTCGTGTTTGAAGACCATTTGAAGATAAATTGGAGACTTGAAGACCATTGAAGATTTATTTCAAGAGGAAGAATTGAAGAATTGGAGCTTTAATTGAAGACAAGCCATGGATAAGCCCTTAAGCTTTGGTATTTATGGATAATTTATATGGGAAAATACTCAGTCCCCATATAAGATATTTAATTGGAATTAAAATCCCAATTAATGACTACCAAAATCCAAAGAATATCAAAATCCCGTAGATTCCCGATTCTAGTCCTAACAGGATTAGGATTCAGGAGCAGTTTTGGTAGAAAAATTCATAAACTTTCTTGCTCAGACCTCCGATTGAAGCGCATGAGTACTCGTTGGAAAGCTAACTCCGAGATCTACAACTTTTCTTTGAAGTCCAAGACCCAGTTCTGCCGTTTTCAAGCCTGAAAATGCCATTGACGTTTCTGCACGAATTCAGCAAAAATTCAGGATCCTATTTTGACTTGGATTCTACTCTATGAAGACTTTTAATCCAACTTGGAGTCCAAGTTAGACCCTAAAACCGGCCTAGACTCCTTTCCAAGTTAGGATTGGAATTCTTAGGGTTAGTTCCACTATAAATAGCCACCTCCTGTATCACAAATCACACACCTACATACCACACACATAGATAATTTCTTTTCTTCTAGTTTTCTTCTAGTTTTTAGGCAAAGGGTGCGCCACCCCCTATAGCCATAGGGAGGTGCGGCATACCTAGGTATTTTGCAAGGAGATTTCGCCCCTCCAAGGTCCTGTAAGTACTCTTATGCCTCTCATGGATTTTCCTAAATCCATGAGTAGCTAAATTCTTAATACTTCTGATCCGTTGGTGAATTCAATCAATTAAATATGGTGAGATTTCTGTTCTTATAATTTGGTATTTTATTCTTGATAGATAGCATGTTAAACTCTGTTTTAATTCTACAATCTTGATCTTTATTGATTTATGTGGCCACTAAAGAGGTAATTTGAGAGATTGTTGGCTAGATCAAACAACAAGGTTGACGCATGAGTTTGATTGTGTGTAGCAAGTTAGCCGCGCTTGACGGCGGGTTAATTGGGTTTGCATGCCAGTGATCAGATTTATCTGGTTGTTGTATGGTTTTATTTATTAAGCATGTGTGAAAGAACTAATAAAAGTTGATCTTAATGCTTTGAATCCTAGCAAATCTTTAAGGCTTGACGGCTAATTGATTAGTTAGGAGGAAAAAGGGGTAATTTAAGGCTTGACGGCTAATCTTATCTAAATAGCATGTTAGGGTTTTCCCTAGACCAGTTATCATCTTGAATTTAATATTGAATTTATCTTTTAAATCAAGGACCCATAATTAATTTGATTGTTTTCTACCATTGGTGAAGAAGTATATCCTTAATTATTGTTTTCTTTCTTATCTGCTATAGACTTAGATTTAATTTACTTTGCTTTGTTTTCTAGTTTAATTGTTTTCTGTTTAATTGCTTTCTGTCAATCTCTGTTTTCTGTGTTGTCTTTGAGAGATTTTAAAGACTAAATTTTCGGATAAAATCTATCACCCTTCTCTGTGGGATCGACCCCTACTTGCCCTATCTACTTAGTTAGGAGTTTGTTAGGATTTTATTTTTATGATTGTTGACGACCGATCAGTGGGATGCTTGTCTGGTTGACCCTACCATGATTGAATAACTGAGTTATGCCATGGAAGAACTACTTTTTGTAGCTTTGATGTCTGTTTGCTATTTGAACATTTTATTCAATTCCCATACTTTTTCACTTTATTGATCTTTGCATTTTCCTTCCGGACTCTCTTCTCTTTGAATGAATTCAAGACCCTTTCTCTCCTTATTATTCTTGTTCTTCACTTTGTTTCCCTTTTCTCCTTCTTCTACTCCTTCTTTCTCTTATTCACATCATCTTTATTGACATTCTTAAGCATCTTTTCCTAGCTTGTGACAAACTTTTCTTCTTCTAATTACTTTCCTTTTGTTTGCACTATTCCTACTAGGGCGCTTGGGTATTTTTTTCCCAATTTTCTACAAGCTCTGCTTCTTCTTTACCTCCAGTATGGAGGGGTGATCCTCGATCAGGGTTGATTCAAAAGAAAACTCATAAGGCTCAAAGGGGACAATCAATGGATAATTTTTCTGCAAGCGAAGGAATAAGAAAGAAGGCCATTTATCATTTCAGATCGGGATATTTTGATGAAAGGTGACCCTTAAAAACTTTTTTGAAAACTCATTTTTGAAACCTTTTATTGAAAACAATTTTTGAAAAATGTTTCTCATTTTGACCATCTTGAAAATATGCGCAAGCACATGGTGTTGCAATTCAATTTTTTCCTTTTTCTTTTTCTGATGGGGATTTGATTATTGATGTCTTCCACCTCCTTCTCTCGCCTGGCCTCCTTATTAATGAACATGAGCATTTTATTGTTGCGCTGAATGTTGCCCCCGCTAAAGGCAGTAAAGGTGTCTTAACAACTTAAATGGTTTGAAAGGTGTTATTTAAGTGGACTTATTGGATTTTTGAACCAATTTGTCTTCTTAAGGCTCGCAAATGATTTGAATTTGGCCTTTTAAGTAGTTTATTCTGAAGAGAACATCTTGATAGAAATGTGGAATTTTGGTTCAATTTGGTTTCCAAGAGAAAGAATGGCCTCGTCTTGGTGTCAAGGAAATTTGAGCTTTAAGTGAAGTGTTGACACAAACCGAAAAACCTTTTGTTTATTCGTAACTTTTTATTGAAAAAACTTTTTCTTGTTTTATCATTGAAAACCTCCTCATTCCTTTAGTCGTCGCCTAGACGAAGATTTTTGCCCTTTGCTGGGCACTTTTGAGAACTGTCTCTAAGTGGTGATTACTTGATTCTGCAAGTGTTATTCTTTTTTAAACAATGGAATTTGTCTTCTTAAGTCAATTAATGAAAGTGCAACAATTTTAACCACTATTAACACAATGCAATCATACAAGCTAAAGATTCAAAACACAATGATTTAAACCCAAAATGCTATGCTAATGTCATGCATGTGCAAGATATGCACTAAGGTTTCAAAAATTCCTCCTGAGGTGGGCTTTCATTGCCACTTTGTGGCTGATCTAGAGTTGTATGAACATCCATTACTCGAGAATCCAATTAAGACCACTTATGTTATTGTATTTGACCTTTTCGCCTTAAGACCCCAAAGTCCTCTACTGACTGGCCATCTGTCTGAGTGAGAGCGACTTCACTAGCACGACCTGGCTACTTTCAAAGTATCTGAGGAAGGAAGGTCTTTGACTCCCACTCTGCATCTCCAACCCCTACCGTCAGCTTGACAACGTTGCTTCGTTAGGTTACCAATTTCTCACTTTCATCCTGGCCATCTTCTGACTCAACTTCAAGTGGGACACTCCGATTTTCAACGAACCTCCCATACATCCGACCGGGAAGAGCAAACTCGGAAAATGACGAAATTAAAAAGCACCTTCCGACTGGGAAGCGCAAATTGGTAAAAGTAAACAACTCCTTCTGGTGGGGAAGGGCAAACTGGGAAAAGTAAACAACACCTTCTGATAGGGAAGGGCAAACTGGGAAAAGTAAACAACACCTTCCGACTGGGAAGGGTAGACTGAAAAAGTAAACAACACCTTCCGATTGGGAAGGGCAGACTGGAAAAGTAAACAACACCTTCTGACTGGGAAGGGAAAACTGGGAAGAGTAAACAACACCTTCCGACTGGGAGGGGCAAAATAGGAATAAGACAAACTTAAAAAACACCTTCTGACTGGGAAGGGCAAATTGGGAAAAAAGACAACTTAAACAACACCTTCCGAACGGGAAGGGCAATTTGGGAAAAAGACAAACTTAAACAACACCTTCCGACCGGGAAGGGCAATTTTGGAAAAAGACAAACTTAAACAACACCTTCCGACTGGGAAGGGCAAATCAGGAAAAAGACAGACTTCAACAGCACCTTTCGACTGGGAAGGGCAAATCAAGAAAAAGACAACCTTAAACAACACCTTCCGACCGGGAAGGGCGAATCAGAAAAAAAAAAGACTTAAACAACACCTTCCAACTGGGAAGGTGATCGATCGTCAGCAAATCATAAAAATAATAATCCCAACAATTACTAACTAAGAATAGCTAGGGCAAGTAGGGGCCGAACCCATAGAGAGATAGGTTATTAATCTTTTTCTCAAAACAAGCAAATAAATTAAAGAGAATTTTTATAGTGAAATTAAATCTAATCAAACTAACAATTAAAATTAACTAAGAAAGCAATCAAGAAAATTAAAGAAAGCAATTAATAAGAAAGCAGTGAATAAACTAGAAAATAATTAATAAAACCCTCCAACATAGAATTAATATCCCTCTTGACAATTATAACATGGATCATTGATATCTAATAATTTTGAAAACAAAGAATAGCTTGTTGGAATTAAATCATAAATTACCTTAATTAGATAAGATTACCAGTCAAAGCTTAAATTACCCCCTTTATTTTCTAACAAATCAATTACCGGCTAAGGCTTAAAGATTCACCAAGAAACAAAGCATTAAGAACTAGTAATTTATACAAGCGCAAAAAGCAATTTCTCACTCATCGTTCTTTATCTCCCTTGGAAGGAGCTTCCACCTTCAACCAATTGCTACAAATAACTAAGCCTGAACGTCAATCCTCGACTTAATCTAGCTAATGTTAACTTAATTTATCAAGATAGTGCCAGCTCAATCCATCAAAACAAACAACATAGAATTAAAACAGAGATCTAAGGAATACTCTAACAATTTTCATACATAAGCACAAAATCTCACCATTATATAAGTTAAGAGATCAATTAAATTCTACATTGGAGAAAAGAAAAGGATTACTCACTCATGAATTGACTGAGCATCCAAAGAATAAGAAGAAAAACTTATCTTACGGATGGGAAGAAGAGGGGTCGGCAGCTCCAAGGCTTTTTTCCTCAAAATCTTCAACAATTCTTCAAAATACAATTTCTAGATCTACATACATAAAAAACCTAGACCTAAGGTGGCTATTTATAGTGGAAATAACCCTAAAGACTCCAATTCTAACTAGGATACTTGGTCTCCAAGTTGGATTAAAAGTCTTCCTAGAGTGAAATCCAAGTCAAAATAGGATCCTGAAAAATTCTGGATTCATGCAGGAACCTCGACGTCGTTTTTGGGCTTAAAGATGGTAGAATTAGGTCTTGGACTTCAAAGGACAGTTGTAGATCTCGAAGTTAGCTTTCTAACACCTACTCATGGGCCTAAAACGGAGGTCTGAGCAGAAAGTTATGGCCTTTTTACCGAGACTGCGTTGAATCCTAATCCTGCTAGGACTAGAAGCGGGAATATGCGGGAGTTAGATATTTCCTTGGATATAGGCGACACACCTTCCAGGCTTGTCTTCAATCCTTCGCAATTAAAGCTCCAATCTTCAATTCTTGCTAATTGAAATAATTCTTCAATGATCTTCAAATCTTCAAATTATCTTCAATGAGTCTTCAAACATGAACTTCGAATCTCCAAATCTATACTCAAAATTACTTTGCTCATATCTGTGTAAAAAGTCATCAAAATAGCTCCAAAAGTAGTGAAAATTAACAAATTCTCAATTTCACATCACTTAAGATCTCAAAACACAAATATTATCAAAATAGCATATATTTAAGCATAAATAGATCCAAAAAACATAATAAAATATCCATAAAAATAGGGTTGTTTTTGGCTCAATCAGAAGGGAAAATTAGGAAAAAGACAAACTTAAACAACACCTTCTGACCGGGAAGAGCGAATCAGAAAAAGATAGACTTAAACAGCATCTTCCGACTGGGAAGGGCATTTTGGGAAAAGTGGAAACAAGACAAATAATAGATTGATGCATGCAAAGGTTCTTTTGAATTTGACTTTTCAATTTTTAACTTAAACTCTGATTAATGCAACGTATGGATTGATGCATGCAAATGTTCATTTATTTAAGCTGACTCGCGTAGTCCCGGGTTATTGAAAGCCCTTTCTGGGATATATGTGCGGAACACGAACTTCGAATGATCTTCAATGATCTTCAAATCTTCAAATTATCTTCAATGAGTCTTCAAACACGAACTTCGAATCTCCAAATCTATACTCAAAATTACTTTACTCATATATGTGTAAAAAGTCATCAAAATAGCTCCAAAAGTAGTGAAAATTAACAAATTCTCAATTTCACATCGCTTAAGATCTCAAAACACAAATATTATCAAAATAGCATATATTTAAGCATAAATAGATCCAAAAAACATAATAAAATAGCCATAAAAATAGGGTTATTTTTGACTCAATCAGAAGGGCAAATTAGGAAAAAGACAAACTTAAACAACACCTTCCGACCGGGAAGGGCGAATCAGAAAAAGACAGACTTAAACAGCATCTTCCGACTGGGAAGGGCATTTTGGGAAAAGTGGAAACAAGACAAATAATGGATTGATGCATGCAAAGGTTCTTTTGAATTTGACTTTTCAATTTTTAACTTAAACTCTGATTAATGCAACGTATGGATTGATGCATGCAAATGCTCATTTATTTAAGCTGACTCGCGTAGTCCCGGGTTATTGAAAGCCCTTCCTGGGATATATGTGCGGAACTCCGATGCATCCAGAGAAGAACCGTCTCATTCTCAGGGACATTAGAGAGTCCCGAAAGCTTGACCACTCCTGAAAGCCGCTTCTTCGAAAGGCTATGGTTGTTAACCGTTTAGTGGCGTGCAACAAGTAAATTAACTGAAATAAATATGAAATGCAAATGAGCTACTTAGTTGACTCTAACCAAGATTAACTCATCAAATGAAGTTTCAATGAGAAATCAAACTCAAAATGGATTATGAAATTAGTAATTTTACTAAATCCTAACCATTCATTATGAAATTACATTTTTGATTTCCAATCAACCACGACCTAGTCTTTTGAACTAAGGGTTATCTTTTTATTCCAAGATTTATCTAAAGTCAAACCTTTTGAACCATGATTCTCATTTTTATTCCAAATTTACCATAAATTAATATTTTTGAACCAAAGGGTGCATTTTTATTCCAAATTTTATCAAGGTTCGATCTCTTTGAACCAAAGGTTACATCTTTATTCCAATTTTCATTCAAAATTCGATCCTTTAAAATTATCATCTTTATGGCTAGCTTACCAAAATTTTAGTCTTTTGTACTAAAGATTGCAAATTTATTATCAAATGTTATCAAAAGTTAATCGTTTTAACTTCAAGATTTCATTTTTATTCCAAAACTATCAAAATTCAATCTTTTCAACTTAAGATTTCATTTTTATTCCTAGTTTATCAAAATTCAATCTTCTTAACATAAAGATTTCATTTTTATTTCAACTTAACCATGACTTAGTCTTTTACACAAAAGATTGCACTTTTATTCTAAATTACTAATTACTAAGAGCCCATTTAATTAGCTTAATTTACTAGATAACCTAAATTAAAACTAACTTAATAATCCAAATTATTTTAAAAAAAAAATAATCCAAATTATCTAGCAAGCCCAAGTCAATACATGTTACATTAAAAAAGTAGCCAAGCCCAAATGCTTTGGATTAGAAACAAATATAAATCAAATTTGATCCAACTAATGTAAGCCCCAAAAAATGCAATAATAAAGAGAAGGCCCAAAGCATAAATGATACCAAGTGAAAATGGACCATTGCGGGTAGAGTCGTTGGGCCAGGTCCACGGGTTGGTATAAATACTAACCCTTCTTCTTCTTTTCCATCAAAGCTTAAACCCTAGCCAAATTATGCCGCCACCCTTGAAATCGCACAACCGTCATGGACCGCCGCCGAGCCACCACGATGGAGTGTTATTAAACCGTAGACCGGGCTCAAAACGCCCAGATTTCTTCCTTTTTTTCTCCCTCCAAATCATACCTTACTTTCATTAACTCAACCTCCAAATCATACCTTATTTTCTTGGCTGCTCCATACCATGAACAAATTCAAAAGGCTTGTTCGAATGCCACTGCTTTTGCAAATGATTTGTCTTAGCTATTTGACACATGTATGTGAATTGGCCATGCTTTGTATATCAGTCACCTTGCACTTTTGCACTTGATTCCATGCTGCTGCTTTTGCTTTTTCTTGGCCTATTTATCACATCGAGTCTGAAAATCGATTTTAGTTCTTGATGTCAAAAGCCTATGTCTAATGTTCCCATGTTGTTTCCCTTGCTTGTTAATGTTGACTGATTATGATGATTGAATGTTACTTCACTTATGATTGTGTCCTTGAGCTCTGAACTATAAGAGGAAAATGCTGCCTTTTTGGATTCTCTGGATTGCAATGCTAAAAATGTATGTTGCCATAACTTAAAAATGCAATGTTGATATGAGGATGCATGAACTATAAACCTATGTTTGGCTCATTATGTTGCTGCCACTTAATTTACTTATTATATGCTAAATGTGAAACTGCAAAATACAAAAATGCGTGCTAAATACCAAGTACATATTAACATGTTATATGCTACTAACTAATGAGCTATATCTGTGCAATGTATGACACTAATGCTAAAATGTTATGCACTGTAACATTAAATAGGATAAATTAGGCTTGAGAACAAATTAGAGGCTTGATGACCAGAATTTGTTGCTGTAAATATAGTGAGATGCCATGTAATGAATCCGAAAATGCAATGCCTGCTGGAAAGTGAGTGTGTGTGTTCTGTCTTACTGCTTGCTTCTGTTTTGTGGCTTGAAATGCCCAACTGATGGTCGAAATGAGGCAAGTAATGTTTCTGTTTAGCAGTGAATGTATTTTGAAAGACATTGTGCCTGTGCATTCGTTCATGTGGTCTTTGCTGCCATGTTTTGCTTGCTGCTTAACTCATGATCTTTCATGCCTTATATTATGAAGCTGCTTGCTTTAGACCAATTCGCGCTGCTCTCTGATTGATGACTGTTTTGTCTTGTGCGAGACTGTTTTTGGTATCCCTTCTGCCTTGTACTCTCTTGCTATTGCAAATTGAATTGATCTCAAATTACTTGTGCTTTCAATGCTTTCACTTCTTATTGCCTGAAGTTCCTTGCTTGAGCTTCTATTTTGTATTCGAACTTATCTTTTTTTGAAAGAACGATCACATGAGTAACTTGTTTCACTGCCCTTGCATACTACGTTTCATTCCAGCTTGTTTAGGCCTTGGACCGTCACTAATTTCTGCTTTTGAACCTGTTTTGCAGGTTGCTTTATGGGGAGAGATGAGCTTTGAGCCTTAGTCGAACTCAACGTGATTTTTAAGCAATCCTCAGGCAAACATATGTATGATCTTAGTGTCAACTCTGTAAAAGAAATTGTACAGGAAATTGTATTGAATAAAGTTACTTATTTCCTTTTCTTTACCCAGACTTGGGCTTGTGAAATTTGGCCTGACCCAAACAAATATGGAATGTGATCACAAAAATGGGCAGAAGAAATAAAGCTCAACACTAAATGGGTACAATGCCCATGGTGAAAACAGCCCACTAAATGGAAACTCAACATCCAAGGCCCAAATTGATAATAAGATCACCTTAAAGCAAATGATTAGCAAAAGGCTTGGCCAAATTTAGGAAAGAGAGTTCCATTACAAGCACGTATGCGATGCAAAAACCAACCAATTAAAATGCCTAAATAAATTAAAACGCCTACCAATTAAAATGGATGTGCTATACAAAATGCAATCTAACGAGACGATGTAAGACAATTAAAAGGAAAATATTTTTTTTCTGGGTTTTGATCTTGAAATGCAATGCAATCTACGCAAGTTTACATGCTAAAATGAACATGCTAATTTAGGATAGAAATGAATTAAAAATGACTTGAGTGCCCCTAGTGCAAAAATGATCAAAATGCCCCTAGGTGACTTCTAATGAAAGTTAAGGAGCAATTCAGTTTTACTTGAAGGATTCAAGCAAAATTAGGGTGTCTACACAGCTCATCCAAACAAACCACCTCCAAGTGTGTTGATTGAGTCAGGGTTCCTTCCACGCCCTGAAGCACCTCAATAGCTCCTTCATTTGCAGCTTATCTAAACAATAGTAAAAACAAAACCACTAAGTGAAGCAACGATACAAATCATAGGCAAAATCACAACGACAGGACTCATAACAATTCCACCTTATTTTGAAGTCTCCAGTTCCAGGAATATCAAGATTGATATAAATTTTTGTAGCAGAGGCACTTCCAAGATAAAGCTCTCCTATAATCAACAACAATTACAGCCAAATGTGTTGAGAAAACAACAAATCATTTAAATCATGGAAACACCCTTAAATCAGCGAAAGATTACCACCAAATGTCTTGACAATCGTGCCTGCAAAGATCAAAATTGGCTTCGGTCGCATGAGCACCAACTCATCCACCTTTAATTGTTCAAAGGCAGACTCTCATACTATAATCGTCATTGGTTTTCCACTGTAAAAAAACATCAAGAAACAAATTCCATAGCAGTAATCAACTAATCCTAGAATTTGAATTAAAATCATACAATATCACCATGTTTCTGTTACCTTAGCCTTTCGATAAATATATCTCGCTTCTCAGTTGTTCTTTCAGAATTAGACAATTGAATAGTTTTTATTGCACCTATAGAGAGTAGCATACTGATTGCATCTACAGAACACCGAGAAAAGTGAAGAGATTACTCCCAAAACATTCTATATGTATCAGAATTGTAACGGTGAATATCTACCTACCAAATATTTGTCAGAGTTGGCTATGCTCCCCAATCGATTTTCACTCATAAAATTGAAGGAGTATCTAGGAAAGATATCAGCGCCTTCGAAAACTTCATCAACTTTTGTATTGCTGAGGAAAAAAATGGCCAATACCTTATCAACTACAAGATGGCTGATCCTGGGAGCCTGCACTTTGAATCCAACAATTCTATAGACATAGCCCTCCTTCAACCTCGTACGAAAGAGCTTTGCATCAAACTTTTTGATGTGGACATGAATGGAATTTCCCTACAAACAGTAGCGGAATTGGAGGGAGGGCAGCAGAGGCCATGCCCCCCCCCATATGCCAAGAATTCCTTCGTACATATGCATTTGAAATGAAAAAATTGGAAAATTTATAATTTGGCCCCTCCCAAATTACCAATATTTCTTTCATATTTATGCTTTTCAAATGGAAAAAAAATGGAAAATTTATAATTTGGCCCATAAAAATTTATAACTTGATTTTTATAAATTGATTCTTTTTAAGAAATCTTGTAATCTAAAATGGAAAATATCAATAGGTTTTGTATATTTCTTTTTTAAATTTAATCAATAATTAAAATTTCTTTCTTTTTTTACCATTCAACATTTAATAATTTTTTATGTAAAAATTATCATTTCGTTGAATTTTTTTCTTTTTAACTCCTTAAAATAATCTTTTTAGCTTCTTAAAATAATTTTTCTTTCATGAGTTATATTTTTTTTGGTATATTTACAAGTTAACCTTGTTCGAGCCGGGTTGGCCCACTTTGGGGGTAAAGCTCTCCCAACAATGGTTTTCTCCATTCACAAGACTCAAACCCAAGACCTTGCTTAAGGGGAACAAGTGTCAAACCACTTGAACCAACCACTTGTTGGTTCTTTCATGAGTTATATAAACACTCTAATGATAGTATATGGTTATGTAGACAATGAAATATTATCAAATTTCTTTATTTTACACTATAATTTTCATTATTTTACCCAACTATATTGGCCCCCCCAAGGAAAATTTTCTAGTTCTGCCCCTGCCTACAAATAACACGCACAAAAGATATCAATCACAAAAACAAAAACAACAATCTCAGGGATTCAAACCACCGAAAAAAATCAAAGTTATATATAACCTTTTCATCCAATCCTAAAAAGGCCATGCCAACTTCCTCCCCAGAAGTGGGAATCTTACAATCCCATAATCTGCTAACTCGCAAAGTGGTAACCTTGTTACCCGGACCATCACTAAGCTACGAAATCCTCTTAGATTCCAATTTTTCAATCTAAAACACATACATATGATCAAGGTATAAGTTAAGATTGCATCCTCACCTTCACACGCCTCATGTCTATCACCTGATATCAGACAAATAACATAAACTAAAGCTCAATAAAGAAACAGCATAAGAGAAAAAAATACACAGAAGCTAAAAAAAAGGGAAAATATTAAAGCACATAAAAGGATTCGTAGGAAGTATGATATGATGAAGAAAAGAGAAGGCAAAGGTAGATATTTATACTAATTAAAAGACTAACCAAGACTCTGCAAACAAAGATAAGATTTATCAAACGAAGAAGGATGCTTTATGGATCAGCACAAAAGTAAAACTTGGGCACGGAATCCCAAATTGGAGACAGGCGCCAGTTAGATAGTCATTAAATGCACTGTTTTCTTGCAGCCAAAGCATAATATACAGGATCAATCACAATATGCATTCACACCAAGGTTAAACCCTCTTAGAAAAATAGATTTCACAGTATTGATAAATATTATTCGATTTTTGTTAAAAAAAATGGAGGGGGATGCTGCCTACGTGGCACCTCTAAATGAGCTCCAAATTTACAAACATAAGATAGGTATAGATAGAGATGGCAAAATGGGCGGGCTGGGCTGGCACGACCCATAAAATGAGTAGGCCATAGGGGTGAGCATCAGGTCGATTTCGGGCCAAATGGGTCAATCGGGTCGGTTTCAACTTAAACTTAAAACCGACATTCTAATTTATCAACCGACAACCGACCCAACTAAATGGGAAACCGCCAAAACTGAAACCAATCGGTTTGGGTTAGTTTGGGTCGGTTTTTCGGTTTAAAATTTCAACAATTTAGCAGAATGAAAATTACATGATATTGTCTTGCACAATGACAATGCCAATGTCACGCCCCGACTCGGGATCGAGCATGGACAACCGCCACGATACCTCGTAATACGTGTCGCGCGTCACACGCACACGAGGTCTCGCGAGGCGTCAGTATCAAGGCCAAAACAAAACAACAATAAACAATTCAAATGCAGATAAGATGTAAAACATAATTCCGAAATCCAAATATTAACATTAGAGCCTCAGGCTCAAATCCAAAGAAATGAACATTTAAGTCAAGAATTTCCTCTCAACGGAAGCATGAACAAGTATTACCAACAAAGTCAAATCCAAAAGGAAATAAAAGAAAACAACGGATAGATTACGACTGCCAGTGGAACCCATACGTAGTGAGTAGTACCTTTACGGAATAAACTGGTCTCCTAAGCCACCGACTCGGCACAACAAGGAAAGCTCGAATCTAGGATCCTGAAATCACAACAACAATAGCGAGGTGAGTACAAAATATGTACCCAGTGAGTGAGCCACCCTCAAAAGAGAACCAGAAGAGGGTGGGGTGCACTCACAACCAAAACAATTTATAAAGCCAGTTTATAAAATAAACAATCGGTAAAATCAAACCCATGTGTCAAAATCCAGTTCTCGGTTTAAAACCATGCAAGAGGGCTGCCATCAAATCATATATGAAGTGACATTGACCCAAGTCAACTTCCGGAACCGTCAGGGGCATTTTCGTCATATCATGTTATACATACAAACCATGCCCGTCCCCCTGACGTTGGCCTGGGTCCGGCATTGCGTGGTGGCCGCAACACACCCAGTTTGGCTCTCCCATGCACACGCCAACGGCTAGCTTGCGTGTCGGGTTTTGAGCCGACGGACCATGTGGATCCATAACACAATAACCATGGTCCGCCTAATACGTCTCAGTACTAGCTAGTATACCACCAAAACAAGTCATACGTACTCCCTGGATTGCGTCCAATCCACGAGTCCCCGTATGCTTTTCAATTGCTCAAAACCATTTTAAGGTTTGCTCATGCACCCAAAAATAATTTAATAAAAATCATTTATAACACACTTTAATAAAAACAATAATGAAAAGCAATTTCCTCAACGGGTTCTCCATTGAAGAAAGCCCACTCACAGTTCGGGGTCTCGTATACCCCCAAGATCCGTTCTCTGTGAGCCAAATTAAGCGTCCCGACCGGCGTCTCTATCGCCTAAAGGAGGGAACCAAAAATCAAAGTCATTAGCATAACAATTCAATAGAAATAATGAAAAATACAAAAGAAATAAAATAGGATCCTAAAGATTCGTGCACGTGCCAAACTAAGGCTTTATTTACTTTCGGAATGGTTCTAAGAGTTTAAAGCCTCTTTTCCGCGGCTGAATCGACATTTTCAACACCCAAGGGTAAAATAGTAATTTTCTCTGCTAAGGGTAAAATGGTAATTTCACTTGTAATGACCCGCAACTTTGCTTAATAATCAATTTTTTGACTTTTAGGGGCAATTTAGTCATTTTGGGGTCCAACTTAAGCTTACGGGTAAAATTGTAATTTTTTATTTTTATTATTTTTTTATTTTTTATTCATTTTTTTCGGTCAGACCTGGTCAAACCGGTTTGGTCCGACCAAACCGGTTCGGACCAGCCAAGCCGGCTCGTGAGCCAATCGGCTCGAGCCGGCAGGCTCAAGCCGCAGCAGGCCACGCAGGCCCACGCGGCATGGGCTGCCAGCGCAGGCCCAAGCCTGCTAAGCAGGCCAGAGGCCTGGTGGCTAGCCAGCCACCGCCGACAGGCTTAGGCCGGCCGAAATCTGGATTTTTCCATATTCCGGCGACCCGAAAAATTAAATTAAATTTTTTTTAAAAAAATTCCATCCCCCAAATGTCATTTTTACACCCATTCTCATCCAAAAATTTCATCTTATTAATGCCCAATTCATTCCAATATCAATACTAACTTCAAAATCAACATCAACCACAATTAATCCACATAAATCACTTACCCAAAGATTCAAAATTATTCTTAACTCACCCAAATCTCCAAAATGCAAAATAGCTCCAAAAATTCCTAAAACCATACCAATAATCAACTTAACACGAAATTATGCATCTTAATAACCAAAAATACAACTTCAAAACTCATCAAACAAGTTGAAATCCAACTAACCCGTAGCTCCCTTTGCTCAAGGTTCAAAACCCATAAATCTTCATCAATCATTAAAATTCTTGGTATGAAATGGTTGAGGGAAATGAGAGGATTCAAATGCTTGCTTTGCATGCCAATTTCATGGTCAATAGGTGATGATTTGTGTGAGAGAAAGAGAGTTGTTTGAAAAAAAATATTGTGTTCATAAAGTTAGAAAAAATTGAAGGAAGAAGATGAAGTAC
>AWUE01022177.1:0-11784 GCA_001974825.2 Corchorus olitorius
CACTTCAAAGCATAAAGCAAATATGATGAGATTGGAAGAATATGAGCACAAAAATATGAAAGATAAAAGAAAAGATAAGGAAAGAAATAACCAATTTTGTTGAGGGCGACTCCATGAATAGCTAGGAATGACAATGCCATCTTTGCTGCCGTGATTGGTTGATGCAATGGGTGCTTTCGGCATTCTTGATTGGCATTACTATCTTCGTGCCTTTGGAAAGTCTCCTCGTCTTGGCAAATTATCTTGTCCTCCAGAAAGAATTGATCCATAGATATCCATTCCGCGTGTTTGATATCTTCAAAGCATTCAAACTCAAGAAGTTTGTTGATTCCCAAGAAATCTTGATCCTCATGTTCCAAAAGCTGGTTGCCAACAGAATTCAACACGATTGTGTCTCTTGGCTCGAGATGTCCGAGTTGCTCATTATCTGGTAGCTCTTCTTTGGGCTTGACAAGTGTTGGAAGAGAAGGTGGAGGGATGTCCATCTTGATATCTTCTTCCGATGTCATTGATTCTTCTAAAGGAATGTTTACCTCCATCTTTCGAAGTGGATCGAGCTGATTTTCTTCACTGCTTGTCTTCCTTTCTGCTACCTCTTCAGGCGTTATGACTTCTGCTTCCTCGATTTCTTCTTCATCTAGGCTCCTTGTAAGTACCAATTCAAGTTCATCTTCATGGTCAAGTGATTGAACTTGTTCAGAAAAAATTTCAATGGCATCAATGGCACAGATAGAATGAATCTCAGCAGGAGATTTCATGGCTTCATAAATATCGAATTCAATGAGCTTCCCATCGAATTCCATGCTGAGTTTTCCATCTTGGACTTCATAATTTGTTCTGGCTGTGGCAAGAAAAGGTCTTCCTAGCAGCAGCGGCAAATGAGGTAGATGAAGATCATCTTCACTCATCTTCAGGACATAGAAATCTGCAGGAAAAACAAAATCTCCAATTTGCACTAAAACATCTTCAACTAAACCCTCAGGTTTAATGTTAGTTCTATCAGCAAATTGTATAGTCAGATCAGTTTTAGTCACAGGTTCAATTTTCAATTGTGAATAGACGGAATAAGGTATGATGTTAATTGGAGATCCAAATTCACACATGGCCTTTTCTATCTGATTCTTTCCTATTTTACAAGGAATAGAAAAAGATCCTATATCATGACTTTTATGATGCAGTTTTCTCTGGTATGCAGCAGATACATTCTCATTCATGCAGGCATATTTTTCTGAAAACTTACTCTTAGTCATGCATAATTCTTTGAGAAAATTTGCGTACCTGGGTCTTCTGACAATTTTATCAAGCAATGGAATATTTACCTCTATATTCCGTAGTGAATTAAGTTGCATTGCAAACCTTTGAGGGAACGGTATTGGATCATTCTTCTCTTGCATCTCTTCCATCCATTCTTCTTCGACTTGAATTTGAGCAGCGGTTGCTGGTGAAGTGCGCTGACCTCTCTTGTTTTTGGTCGGAAACTCCTTTCTTCTTGGCAATTGAATGTTGGGCACGACATCAGGTGGTGGTGCAGCAGAGAATGCAGGTGCTGGAGGTGGCGATATGGAAGGTGGAAGCGGAACATCTGGTAAGTTCGCCTCTTGTTCATACCGCTGTTGAGTTCCTTCGATAGAATTGACTCCACATCCTTATGCATTGTTCAACCCGTTTATGCGCTCATTCATACATACTTGAGATATACATGAAGGTGGTTGCATAATCTTCGGTAAAAGCATAGTCATTAGGTTTGTAACCATCTTCACCAAATCTCCTTGTTGAGTTGCCATCGAAGTCATAGTTGCTTCTAGGTTGTTCAATCGTTCATTCTCTTGCTTTGATGGCGTGGTTGACATGTTTTCCTTAGTGGTATTGAACTGGTATATGTTTTCAGCCATTGTGTTGAGCAGCTTCCTTGCCTCTTCAGGGGTTTTGAGTGTTAGGCTTCCTCCACTAGCAGCATCAACATAGGTGCGATCTTCATAGAGAAGCCCATCGTAGAAGTTCTGAATCAGCAGTGCTTCACTTAGGTTGTGGTAAGGGCAACTTGCGCAGATTTGGTTGTATCTCTCCCAGTATTGGTGCCACTTCTCTTCAGGTTGTTGTTGGCAGGTTGTGATTTTCCTCCGTACGTCAGCTCGCTTGGCTTCTGGAAAGTAGTTGTTCAGGAAAACAGTCTCCATCTCCTTCCAAGAAGTTATGGATATTGATGGCAAAGTTAGGAACCAACTTCTTGCTTTTCCTTCCAATGTTAAAGGAAAAGTTCGAAGTCTCTCTTGTTCTTCAGGCATTCCAGAGGTCGCAGCACACCATATAAAGAAATTTTGTAAGTGCTCATGAGGATTTTCATGAGACTCTCCTTGAAAGGTTGGCAGCATGCGGATCACTCCAGAATTCAGCTTGTATGATGTATCCATGGCGGGATAGTCAATGCAGAGTGGCGGCAATTCACAGTTGAAATTCAGCTCTCTTAACGAACGTTGTTGCGTCATTGGATTTTTCCTAGAAAACAAAGATGATCAAGTGCAAATCAAATAGAAAAAGAAAAGAAAAAGAAAATAAACAATCTCCCCGGCAACGGCGCCAAAGTTCATGATCGGTCGTCAGCAAATCATAAAAATAAAAATCCCAACAATTACTAACTAAAGATAGTTAGGGCAAGTAGGGGTCGATCCCACAGAGAGATAGGTTATTATTCTTTTTCTTAAAACAAACAAATAAATAAAGAAGATTTTGAAAGTAGAATTAAATCAAATCAAACTAATAATTAAAACTATCTAAGAAAGCAATCAAGCAAATTAAAGAAAACAATTAATTAAAAGCAGAGAATAAATTGAGAAAATAATTAAGAGAACCCTTCAACATAGAATTAATATCCCTCTTGACAACAATAACACGGATCATTGATATCTAAAGATTATGAAAACAATGGATAGCTTGCTTGGAATTTAATCCTAAATTACCTTAATTAGATAAAGCTCTTGATCCAGTGTGAATTATCCCTTTTATCCTTTAAACAATTACCTCTTGATCCAGTGTGATAATTACTCAAGAATAAAGCATTAAGATCTAGTAATTTACAAGCACAATGGGCAATTAAAAATTGGTCAAAGATTCTTAAATCCCTTGGAAGGAAGATCCTTCGCTTCCAATTGCTACCAAACAATTAAATCCAAAGATCCTTCAAGATTTTAATTTAGCTAATGCTACTTAATTCATCAAGAAAGTGCATGCTTCAATCTATCAAAACAAGCAACATAGAATTCATGCAGAGATATTAAGAAATACCCTATTAATTTTCATATAAAAGCACAAAATCTCACCATGATATAAGTTAAGAGATCAATTAAATTCTACATTGGAGAAAATAAAAGGATTAGTCACTCATGAATTGAGTGAGCATCCAAAGAAAAGAAGAAAAACTTATCTAAGGATGGGAAGTAGAGGGGTCGGCGGCTCCTAGAGCAAAACTCCTCCAAATCTTCATCAATTCTTCAAAATAAAATCTCTAGTCAACAATTCTTCAAAATAAAATCTCTAGATCTACATACATCAAAAACCTAAACCTAAGGTGCCTATTTATAGTGGAAATAACCCTAAGAATTCCAATCCTAACTTGGAAAGAAGTCTAGGACGGTTTAAGGGTCTAACTTGGACTCCAAGTTAAATTAAAAGTCTTCCTAGAGTAGAATCCAAGTTAAAATAGGATCCTGAAATTTTGCTGAATTCGTGCAGTGACTTCGACGGTATTTTTGGGCTTAAAGATGACAGAACTGGGTCTTGGACTTCAAAAGAAAGTTGTAGACCTCGGAGTCAGCTTTCCAACGAGTACTCATGGGCTTCAATCGGAAGTCTGAGCAGAAAGTTATGATTTTTCTACCAAAACTGCGCCTGAATCCTAATCCTATTAGGACTAGAATCGGGAATCTACGGGATTTGGATATTTCCTTGGATTTAGGAGTCATTATTTGGGATTTTAATTCCAATTAATATTTTATATGGGCTGAGTATTTTCCCACATAAATTATCCATAAATACCAAAGCTTGAGAACTTATCCATGGCTTGTCTTCAATTAAAGCTCCAATCTTCAATCCTTGCTTCTTGAAATAAATCTTCAATGGTCTTCAAGTCTCCAATTTATTTTCAAATGGTCTTCAAACACGAACTTCGAATCTCCAAATCTATGCTCAAAATTGCTTTGCTCGATTCTGTGTAAAAAGTCATCAAAATAGCCCCAAAAGAGGTGAAAAATAACAATTTCTCAATTTCACATCACTTAAGAACTTAAAACACAATTATCATCAAAATAGCATATAATTAAGCATAAATAGATCCAAAAACATAGTAAAATAGCCATAAAAATGGGGTTGTTTTTGGCTCGATCACCAATCAAATAAATAAGCAATCCCGATCCCGTTCATGGATATAGCTCTGCGGACTACTCTTTATTTTGAGTTTAGTTTATCCTGATATAAAAGCCAAAGGAAGAAACGCATACGTACAGTCCCTTGACACCACCAAAGCCAATGGACCTCCGAGAGTTGTTGGGCACGGATATGTTCCTGTTGGAGAAGCCAAAAAGCAGATTTGGCCGAGAAGCAACCTGAACTTTCACCACTCCAAATCACGGTATCAACTATATCTTCCACAAAGGGGATAGGTACTGCTAGTATCTTTTGTAGGCAATCATGCGGCAAAACATGTTGTATAGGAGATAAATCCCATTGTCTATCGGGAGAGATAAGTCTATCCACAGTCCAAAACTCCATGTTTGCAATATCACCCGAAACAGAAACTTCCAATGGACCATCACCTACCCACCAGTCTGACCAGAGGCTCACACGAGCACCATTTCCAATTAACCAACGTTGCCCTTTTTGGAGCAAGGGTCGGCATTTCAATATCCCACGCCAGGTGGAACAAGAACCTACTCGGGGAGCTGCCTCATGAAAGGAAGAATTTGATACGAATCTAGTTGTTTTAGATTCAAATCTAGCCTTGAAAATCTATCAAACTCGACTTGAACTCCTTCAACTTCTAGATGAGTAGATCGATGACCTTCACAAGGTATTCCTCCTCTTTCGTCGGCCTTAAGTCTTCAATTAGACCTGCAATTGTCAACTCAAGAACACAAGATTCAGAAATAATCAAGTTATCACAACTTAATAATTTGTTGGGACTCTACAAGATTGAATAACCCTAAGTTTTGCTCAAACTAGAACAATGAAGCTAAGATAATCAAATTGGGTGAATAACCTCAAATTCTTTATTGAAAACTTAACTTGTGTTTACAAGAGGGGTTTGGTGCCTTTATATAGGCATAGGGTGATGCCCTAGATCTAGAAAAATAACCTAATTTTCGTCCAAATATATGGCCTAGGGTAAAACTAGTCCAAACCCAACTAGGAAAAGGAAATAAAGACATAATTAAACAAGGATTGGACTTAGTCAAAAAAGGCCCAACCCAAATAACATCCAAACTTAAAAATAAGCTAATTAAAGATAGAATAAAGCCCACAATAGCCAAATTACAACTCTAATGACCTAATGCTCATCGATTTCAAGAAGAATGCACAACTTGGAATCGATGGGAATATTCCTTTGTTGATGATCTCCAATGGGCTTCAAATGATCTCCGATGGCTTTAAACTCTTCAAGATGAACTCTAATGAGGCCAAACAAAGCTTCCTTGAACCTTTTAGCTCTTGCCCTTGTCATTGGGCCTAATGGCATCTTAGGCAACTCCGATGAGCTTGAAACTTCTTCCTTAGCATCTTCAAGCTTCTCCAAGACTCCTTGCCGCATATGCACATCCTCTCCATGATCTCCATTGTGCTCTTCAAGACCATGATGAGTCCTTGGCGCATCAGAATTTCCCAGTTATTTTTCCGAAGCACATCACAAGCCAAGGACTCTTTATGCGTAATTAGAGCCCATCCCAATTTTGCTAATAACGCCAAATTTGCTTCTCTAGACTGTCGAATCCCCAAACCACCAAAGTTACAAGCCAAACGATCCAAATGAGTACATGTGGAGGCTGGTATTAGAGAAGTTTGCATAGTATAGACCGGCATGGCATTCATAACTGATTGAATAAGAACTCGTCGGCCTGCTCTTAGTAGGAATAGCCTGAAAAGCAGGTCTAGTCCCCGTCCGTCTTGCTCAGAAGCGCCCTCTCTTTCCCAGCCGATTAGTGAAACCGAGGAAAAGGGGTATCCCTATGGTGCTTACCGAAGGGGCTAGTTTATAATCATTCCCTAACCGTTGAACTAAACCCTTGCTCTAACGCCTATAGGTATAGGTTGTTGGGTTACCCATTACCACTAAATCCCATCACCGAAGCTAGCACTTCATCAAAGCTAATCCGAAGCAGCATCAGGATTGATTGCGAATTCATCATAGCTATGAATGATCACTGAAAGAGTAGGTAGGCGCTTTCCATTTCTTCATACCCAGCACTCTTGCTTGCCTTTCCTACGTCAAATTCCCCGCCAGTAGCGATCGATTACCCTTTCTTTTCAGGCACAGGGGAGTAGCTGATTTTGATTCCCCCTCTCTCGAACCTTTACTTTTATTGGCTAGCTGGAAAGAGAGGGGCAAGAATAAGCTTTGAGAAAACATCGTATTTTTGGCATAAAAGTAAATTCCTCTCCTAAATCTCATTCCAAGTTATCAACTCCTTATATTACGAAGTTTATAAAACCCACCGCCTTTTACTTGATAGTTGCTAGGCCTTTTTATAGGTAATGCTCTCCTTCAAAGCAATCTCTTTTGCCTATCCCACTTGCTTTAACTGAAGCTGGAGAAGCGAACAGTTAGGAAAAAAGTAGCTATGCGCGTAGCTGAGACATCTGATAAGTCGAACTAAATAGGAAGTTAGACCATCCCAATAAGGAAGTTGTTATGCCGGCTTATTATGGATGAGTCCTTTGATGATAGGTTTTCAGAATGGCTTGTTAGCAATAGTAGAATTACTAAGCGAAAGGCCTTCTTTAGAAAGCCGAGGAAGGGTTTTCAAGATCTCCATTAGTTTCCGATTAACTTGGATCAGTTGATGGTCTGTATTCCATTCCCACCGCACGAATGCAGGCTGCAAGGGGACAAAGCGTTGTTAGTAAGGCGAAGTTAAAGAAGGGGCTTACTTACTTGGACTCTGAGATCTCAAGTTTTATCCTAACCCTGCTTGTTGACTATCGTCCCCAGATCCCTTCTTCCCTTGATAGACCTAGCTTAGCTTCTTAGAGTGAAATCCTAAATCTAGAAGCGCCTAAAATCCCGGGATGTTATAATCGGATAGAAAGGAAGCTCTAAAGAAAGATGAGAAGCCTTTAGTTAGACCAATACTTTTTTCCTCTAGTAGCACGCCTGTGAAAAGGGCTCTTTCTTCTGACTCGCAACAAGTCAATAGAAGAGATTGAGTTGATCACTTTGAATAACCACAAAAACTAGAATTAAATTAGAAGGAAGAGCTCTTAGAAAATAGGTTATTCCCCGGATGAGTAAATCCCGCTTAGCAGAACCTCTCGATCGTTCGAGAACAACGGATGATCTTTCGTCTCTTTCTTATGAGTTTAGATGAATTGATTTACTCCCGGCAAACAAAGCAGAGACAGATAAAGTAATTGAGTGTGCCTATTTATTTCTTCGAGTTAAATGTAGATTCTTCGATTCTAAGTTAGACTTTTCTAGCTAGCCCGTTGGGTAAGACTCCTCTGGTCCCTCAAAAAGGGATGGTGTAATCTATGGGGATAGCATTAGAGTTTCAAGAATCGATTCAACCCCATAGGTTTCTTAAGGTCTTGCTGCAGAGCCTGCTTACTTTACTGCTGAAGATGATGAGATTGCAGGGGATAAGGAGTTGTTAACGAATCCCAAAACAAAGACCCTTTCTCGGTTTGAAGGCCTATCATCAAATTCCGAGCCCGTTGATGGATATAGCTCGTCGGACTACTTCAGGTAAATCACTTCAAAGGGAGGGAAAAAGAGAAAGATGAAGATGAATACGTTGCTAGAAGAGAAGCCCTTCGTTCAATAGTTGCTTGCTATTCCTATTCACTTTGGCTAAAGGAGAGAAATGCTGGACTGGATGCCGAGTAGTAGCCGGCCGGCTAGGTAGTGACTGGTGCTGGTTTCGCAGACTATGCATCTATTGTATCAGGATCTGGTTATGGATTAAGGGCTGGCCGCGCGTGTGAGTGAAAAGCTCACCCAGTCGATCACGGCGATGGGTTCCAATAGTTCATATGCGTCTGCCGTTGCGCAAGAGAATTCTTTCTCCGATATGTACCATCTTTCCGGGAGGTACCTCTGTATTAGGGTATTTCTTGGAAACCAACATGGTCCAGTGTACCAAATAGTGGTCGGATCCCAGGGTTAAAAGACTAATTCTCCCCGCTTCGCCCCTTCCTCCTTCTTTTTAGGTCTTGGGGGACAAGGATCGGCATATATTTTTGGATCCCTTCTTCGAGACCCAGTATGCTGGAAATTAGCCTGCGTAGGAGCCACTAGATCAAGCAATCGAGGTCTAAGTCTATTAACCAAGACTTTTGCAATTAGCTTGTAAGCAAGAGTACATAAGCTAATTGGCAGAAACTGCTTAACATACTCAGGATTATCAACTTTCGGTATCAACACAAGAAGAGCTTGCTTCAGGCAAGTAGGAAACTTACCCGTACTAAAGGCAGTTTGGACAATATCAACAAGGTGTATTTGACAACATTCTAATGGCGTAGGTAGAAGATAGGCTGTATGCCGTCGGTACTGGTGCTTTGAGTCCATTCATAGAAAATACGGCAGCTCGTAATTCATCAAGAGACACCCCAGTCAACAAAGTAGAAAGCTCATTATCCGTGAGAGCAAGGTAGATATGGTCCTGGGATTGATTTCCAAGGTTTTATGCATACCTGATTTCCCCTGTCTCTAGTAATGGGGCTCAGTGGTTTAGCCCCTGGATTTGCATGAAATCATGCTCTATCTTCCCTTGAGTAAGTAAGAACTGAAGAGATAGCAGTTCTATTTGAATAGGACGAGGAAGAAAGACTAGAATCTCTCGCCTTACAGCTCACCCGATGGTCTGAAATTGCTCTTAGTAAGGGGCTTTCCTATGAGCTGAGCTACTCAACCTATGCAAAGGAAACAGGAAGTGACTAGAAAGGAGAGCTCTTCTGCCCCTTCGCCTTACGGCTCAGCTCTCCGCCCCTAGCAAGCCAGACAGACCCTTCGGCTGGAGCCAAGGGATAGGTGAGTTTCCAGGAGGTTTCCACATGAGAGTGGGAATACGGGGAATTTTCTTCGACGGTCTGAATTAGTAAGTCGAACAGCACTAGGGTAAAACAACGAGATGTGTCTTAACCAGCTCCGAGATTGTCATGACCCTGTCCTATGAGTGTTCGCTTCTACCACAGGTAGGGATGTCGGCATGACAGATTTTGTCCACGATAGAGGTGAGCAGCGAACTGGGTTCGAGTGTGACAGTCCATCTTCTCTTCCTTGTGTTATTAACCGCTTTAGCGACAATACCGAACATATGGTTTAAGCAAACCTGTTTAGCTATTTAGGATCACACCCGGCGAAAGGCGATCCGAACCTTCTTGGAATTCAACTAAGAACTTAGACGAAGACTTCCATATGGATCCTTCCTCGAGTCCTGTCATGATCGCGCAAGAGTACAACTATTATATTAGTAGTAGCGTAGACGAAAGAAAATACGAAAGAACTATTGCGTGGTAGCTGCCATATCCACATGGATTCTTGAACCAAACACTACTTAACCAAACACTATCGGGGTTCTAACGGACCCAAGGGCCGGGTCTATCTATATTAGAATCAGTTTTTCTTTGTAACTTTCTTCGGCAAGCTGAGGCACGACTGAAAGAGGTCTTGTAATCAGATCGCTATGAACCCTCCGGATCCTCCGAAAAGAGCCTCCAACCAAAGTGGTGAACATGACCCAACTTGGGAGTACATTATGGCAGGATCAGTCACCCAGCTCTTACACTTTTGTTTGGTCCATTCCATTCAACTAGTCTCATTTGTAGGGAATAGCTTAGTAGGCAAGACAGACACGAGAGCCGTTTACAAGTTAATAGAATCAATCCTATTCACTTCTAGTCATTTCTTCTATACGATATTCATAGAGTGTTCGCCCTTGGTCTACGCCAGGGGCACAGCTAACGCGTGATCGCAACGCTCTCGTTAAGTCGGATCTTGTCGTCAGTTTGGTTGATTAGGCTAGGGCGCAGCGACAGGACACTCTTTGGTAAACCCGGAGAGACAAAGAACTTATATCGCAAAAAGACCACTTCAAGCACTTGCACTATATGGCTGATATGGTATTGGAGAAAGACTGTGATGTAACGCGCTCAGGACACTATACCTTGTCAATTGAGAGGGATTCCAAGCCAAGGGACATTCTTCACAGTAGCTGCAAGTTGCTGCAAGTGATGCCAAAGATTCTTCCTATCTATCCCACTATTAGCTCCATAAAGAGCAGAAAAGAAGAATTTCCTACTATTTAAAGTGACATTGCAAGTGAGACATCTCCCCCTCGCCTTACGAATTTGTTTTCAGCTCGAGTTAAAATTCAAAAGCTTAAGCCATTGTTGAGTAGCCAGATTCTTAAGCCAAGTGGTTCAGCTACAGCTAGAACATTTTACTCAAGCGCGGTGGAATCTTCGGATTTAGAGGTGAGCTTATAAGTAAGGCTTCTCATCTAACGAGCTGAGAAAAGTAGCTGCTAACATCCCGAAACTAGGTCTTACTACTTCATCCCCGGTTGAAAAAGGAAGTCAACTGGAAAGGAAACAGGAAAACCCGTCCTTAACTTTATCGCTCTTGCTTGGATTGGAGTTTTCCCGGGAAAATAAGCCTAAAAGGCAGTTCTTGAAAGAGCTTGACCCCATCGGACGGAGTCCACCGTAAGGCTTTCAGTTTGCTTGTTTACGACAGCAGTCATCAAAAGAGTTTTGACAAATTCCTCTCTTTCACTCTCTGATCTCAGTCAGGTCTGTCAAAAATTCATACGGTTACATGGCCTATCTCAGATGGTGGCTGGAGAGTGAGTCACTAACTACTCCAAGGAATCCGCGCGGGCAAGAAATCGTTATGTACCTCGAAGCACTTGGTGTGCATTGATCGGGCTATATGCCTTACCCATCTCAATCTACCTGCATCATAACGAACGAGAAGACATCGTGAAGGACCAATCGTGGCATGAATAGATCGTGGCAGTACCACCAAAAGAGAGGAAGAGAAAGGGATAGGATGTAGTTCTCCCGGTGACTTTCCAAATTCGCTCTAAAATCCCATCGATAAGAAGATCCTGATCTCTTGTCCAAGTAGCGATCGCTGCTTCCCTTTTTCGCTTAGCGTTTGAGCGAGCTCTTAGCTGTTAGCGGAATAGGTAGTCTTATATAATACATGAAATGCCATAAAAAAATGCTAGTTGTGGGAAATCCTTCTTCTAAGCCCGGGTCTCTATCCTGAGCACCATTCTCCTCCGGCACACTACTTGGCACTTGACTTCTACTACCCAAATCTGGGGGATCCTCCTGCCTATGATCAGAGTCCATTGATGAAGAAGAGATAGAGATTCCTTTTCCTCTACATCCTCTTCCATATGATCCACAATTTCCCTAGCCGTCTCAACAGGTTGTACACTCGACACCAACTGAGACAGAGTGTCCTCATGAGACTTCCTATTACCTTCCAACACCGTGGAGTTACTCTGCTTATCCTTTGGGGTAAGACTAGGCTTTTTGGCCTCTTTAACCTTTGAGATAACAGGCTTG